>JBAMBS010002216.1:0-13439 GCA_037044455.1 Zygothrica quintamaculata
AACACAACACATAATTCTCCCATTTATTCAAAACAGTATCCACAAGCACCTATACACGGAACAGAGATAGAAAAACAAGTTGAGGAAATGCTTGATCAGGGAATAATTAAAGAAAGTCAGTCGCCATATAATAGTCCCACTTGGCTTGTATCAAAAAAACCCGATGCTTCCGGAAAACCAAAATATAGAGTAACAATAGATTACAGAAAACTTAACGAAATCACAATTCCCGATAGATATCCAATGCCCAACATAGACGAAATTCTTGGTAAATTAGGAAGATGTCAATATTTTACAACTATTGACTTGGCAAAAGGATTTCACCAGATATAAATGGATTCAGAATCCAATCCAAAAACAGCATTCTCTACTAAATATGGTCATTACGAATACCTTCGTATGCTTTTTGGCCTGAAAAACGCACCCGCTACATTCCAAAGATGCATGAATAACATACTTCGACCACTACTCAATAAACATTGCTTAGTATATCTAGATGATATTATCGTATTTTCTTCGTTTCTCGACGAACACTTAAACTCATTACAACTCGTTTTTGATAAACTATCCGAAGCTAATTTAAAACTGCAACTAGACAAGTGCGAATTTTTAAAAATAGAAGCAAACTTTCTTGGTCATGTAATAACCGCCGATGGAATTAAACCAAATCCTCTCAAAATTAAGGCTATAGTCTCATACCCAATTCCAACAAAAATTAATGAAATCCGAAGATTCCTCGGATTGACAGGGTATTATCGTAAATTCATTCCGAACTACGCCAATGTGGCGAAACCAATGACACAATACTTAAAAAAAGGAGCTAAAATCGACGTAAATAATCAGGAGTATATAGAATCATTTGAAAAACTTAAAGCTTTAATAACTAATGAACCAATTCTTAAACTTCCCGACTTTGAGAAAAAGTTTGTACTAAAGATAGACGCTCTCGGAGTCGTTCTTTCTCAAAGCGGTCAACCAATATCTTTTATTAGCAGAACTCTTAACGAGCATGAACTAAATTACAGCGCCATTGAAAAAGAGTTACTCGCCATCGTTTGGGCAACCAAAACATTCCGCCAATAGTTACTCGGAAGATATTTCCAAATAGCTAGCGATCATCAACCCCTCAGATGGTTGCACTCCCTCAAAGAACCAAATGCCAAACTACAAAGGTGGAGAATTAAATTAGCTGAATTTGATTTTGACATCGAATATATTAAAGGGAAACTTAATTACGTAGCAGACGCATTGTCCAGAATCAAACTTGAAGAAAACCATTTCGTTAATTCTACCCAACATAGTGCAGATGAAGACAGTAACGACCTTATTCAGTTAACAGAAAAACCAATAAATACATTTAAAAGACAAATAATATTCATTAAATCACGTCAAAATAATATTGAACAATCAAGCTACTTTTCGGTAAATCAATTACCACAATCTATTATGATAAAATAACCCTTGACAGTGCAAAAAGATATTTACTCGACGATTTCGTACACAGAAACATTGTTATGTATATCGAGAGCGATGCCGATTTTGAAATCATCCAAATAGCCCATAAGGCAATCATTAATACTTCTCATACTAAAGTCACCCGTACTCTTATTTTACTGACTAACGTAAACTCCTACATCGAATTTAAAGAAATCATTCTCCAACAACACAAAAAACTCTTACACCGTGGCATTCGAAAAATGACCAAATTCTTTAAAGAAAATCATTATTTCCCAAATAGCCAACTTCTAATTCAAAATATAATAAATGAATGTAACGTATGTAATCTTGCCAAAACAGAACATAGAGACATGAAAATGCCCTTTAAAATTACACCTCGACCTGAACATTGTCGTGATAAATTTGTAATAGATATATTTTCAGCCGAAGGCAAACACTATCTTAGTTGCATTGACGTTTATTCTAAATTTGCTACTCTCGAACAGATAAGAACGAAAGATTGGATAGAATGTAAAAACGCACTTATGCGTATTTTTAACCAATTAGGGAAACCCACACTATTAAAAGCAGATAGAGATGGTGCCTTCTCCAGTCTAGCCCCTAAATGTTGGTTGCAGACTGAAGGAATCGAATTACAACTCAATACAACAAAGACAGGCATAGCTGACATAGAAAGATTACACAAAACAATAAACGAAAAAATCCGTATTATAAAAACAAGTAAGAAGTCTGTAGTCGAGTGTACCCGACTACGAGAGCCCGTTTGCCTATATATACAGCCATACACACACATACTCATACATACACACAGTTCTGCACGTACTTAGCCATTGCGCGCACCTTTTAACCCCCCACGCTCTATATCGCGTTACTTAATGTTGTATAACTTCCGTCTTTATTGTTCAATTTTAACGAAATTCACAACTTAGATGAAGAATGGTCTACTTAATATGTGTGCGTAAAAGAAATTTGATCGGTTAAAAATTGTATCTGAAAATCGATTTTTTCAAATTGCAGGTGTCAGGGAAGGAAATTGAAAATTCTAAAACAAACTCGTATAGCGTACAAACATAACAAATATACGTTCCAAATTAAGTTGTTCTAGCTCTTATTTTGCGCGCGCTACTATACCTCACCGGGGCCCATAATGCCACTTTTGATGATGTATAACTTCCGAGATTTTAGATCAAACTTACCCAGATTCACAACATGGATCAAGAGTGGTCTAAGTATGATGTGAACCAAAAATAAATTTGATCGGTTGAAAATTGTGCTTAATTATTGTATTTTTCGATTTGCGGGGGTCAGGGAAAGAAATTCAAAAATCAAAAACAAACTCGTATAGCGTAAAAACATAACGAATCTAGATGCCAAATTTCGTTGCTGTAGCTCTTATTTTGCGCGCACTACTATACCCCCCCCCCGGGGCCCATAACGCCACTTTTGATGACCTATAACTTCCGAGATTTTAAATCAAACTTACCCAGATTCACAACATGGATCAAGAGTGGTCTAATTATGATGTGTCCCCAAAATAAATTTGATTGGTTGAAAATTGTGCTTATTAATCGTTTTTTTCGATTTGCGGGGGTCAGGGGAGGAAATTCAAAAATCAAAAACAAACTCGTATAACCTACGAACATAACGAATCTAGATTTAAAGTTTGGTTGCTCTAGCTCTTATAGTCTCTGAGAAACAGGCGTTCATACAAACGGACAGACGGACAGACGGTCAGTTGGACAGACGGACAGACGGACAGACAGACAGACGGACAGGGCTAGATGAACTCGTCTTGTCGTCCTGATTCAGAATATATATACTTTATGGGGTCTCCGATGATTATTTCTATGTGTTACATACTTTTGGATTTTGCACATTTCCAATAGCTCCGCTTTGCTCTTTTTTTACAAAAAGGCAAAGGGGCTAAAAGTGGAGAACAGAAACATAAACAAAATGTACTGTCTACAAAGAAGTAAAAGAACAAAAGAAAATAAATGTCTGAGCAAAAATAATTAATCAAAGAATAATTAATTTTTCGCATTAGTCACCGGTAACACTTTAAACGCAACGCGGTTGTTAATTAGCCCCTTTGCCTTTTTTGTAAAAAAAGAGCAAAGCGGAGCTATTGGAAATATGCAAAATCCAAAAGTATGTAACACATAGAAATAATCATCGGAGACCCCATAAAGTATATATATTCTGAATCAGGACGACAAGACGACTTCATCTAGCCCTGTCCGTCTGTCTGTCCGTCCGTCCATCCGTCCGTCCGTCCGTCTGTCAGTCCGTCCGTCCGTCCGTCCGTCCGTCCGTATGAGCGCCTGTTTCTCAGAGACCGTCCGTCCGTCCGTCCGTCCGTCCGTCCGTATAAACGCCTGTTTCTCAGAGACCGTCCGTCCGTCCGTCCGTCTGTCAGTCCGTCCGTCCGTCCGTCCGTCCGTCCGTCCGTCCGTCCGTCCGTCCGTCCGTCCGTCCGTCCGTCCGTCCGTCCGTCCGTCCGTCCGTATGAACGCCTGTTTCTCAGAGACTATTAGAGCTAAAGCAACCAAACTTGAAATCTAGATTCGTTATGTTCGTACGCTGTACAAGTTTGTTTTTGATTTTTCAATTTGCTCCCCTGACCACCGCAATTTGAAAAAAACGATTATTTACCACAATTTTCAACCGATCACATTTATTTTTGGTACACATCATAATAAGACCATTCTTGATCTATGTTGTGAATCTGGGTAAGATTGATTAAAAACCTCGGAAGTTATAGATCAGCAAAAGTGACGTTATGGGCCCCGGGGGGGTATTGTAGTGCGCGCAAAATAAGAGCTAGAGCAACGAAATTTGGAACGTAGATTTGTTATGTTCGTACGCTATACGAGTTTGTTTTAGATTTTTTAATTTCCTCCCCTGACCCCCGCAATTTGAAAAAATCGTTTATAAGGTACAATTTTTAACCGAGGAAATTTCTTTTACGCACACATATTAAGTGGACCATTCTTCATCTAAGTTGTGAATTTCGTTAAAATTGAACAATAAACACGGAAGTTATACAACATTAGGTACCGCGATATAAATCGTGGGGGGTTAAAAGGTGCGCGCAATGGCTAAGTACGTGCAGAACTGTGTGTATGTATGAGTAAAGGGGCTCTCGTAGTCATAGGGGCTCTCGTAGTCGGGTACACTCGACTACAGACTTCTTACTTGTTTTATATTAAATAATACTATGTAAAACACGATTAAACAAATAAATAAAATCAGAGGAAACAAAACACGTCTAAACACAGTGAATACTCTCTCAATTGATTGCGGTGGTCAGGGGAGGAAATTTTTAAATCAAAAACAAACTTGTATAGCGTACGTAAATAACAAATCAAGGTTTGAAATTTGGTTGCTCTAGCTTTTATAGTTTCTGAGAAACAGACGTTCATACAGGCGGACGGACGGACAGACGGACGCACGGACAGACGGAAATGGCTAGATCGACTCGTCTTGTCGTCCTGATCAAGAATACATATACTTTATGGGGTCTCCGATGATTATTACTATGTGTTACATACTTTTGAATTTTCACAAATCCATTAGCTCCGCTTTGTTTCTTTTTTACAAAAAGGCAAAAATGAGTGAGCCCTCATCCAGTGATTCAGACTGCCACAGCTCCTCCGTGGAACCTGAAAATATCAAGCGAAAAACCCCACGTGGACAATTGCCTTAGATCTTAATCGACCATGGAGGTAGCACTAGTACTGCGGCAAGAGCCAGGCTGGCCAACAACTCTTTTTCTGCGCTGTCTAATGACAGCGATGATGACAGTGACGATGATGAAATAGTTTTGGACAAAGTTGTCCAAAAAACCAGTGACAAAGCCAAAACGGAAGCCCCAATGCCGAGAACTATAAAAGCATCACCTATATTTATTCCTGATGTCAGAAATATTGGTGCCTTTATCAAATCCATAAATGGGATCGTTGGGGAAAGTAAAGAGTTCTCATATAAAACAGGAATGCATAACAAGATAAGGGTGATAATGCCCGATAAGGAAAGTTACTCCGCATTAAAGCGCCTCCTAGACGAACATAACATCAGATAGACATTTCAACCTCTTGATAAGCGTGCATTCCGCATAGTGGTAAAAGGTATCCATCCCACCACGGACAAGGCTGACATTGTGGACTCTCTTTCTAAGCAGGGGCACTTAGTCAGGGATCTCCACAATGCCACCAGCCGCATTACCAAAGCGCCAATGCCGATCTTCTTTGTTAACATTGAACCCTCCAGTAACAACACCAAGGCGTTCCAAATCTCGAGGCTGTGCAAATCAATTGCTAAAGGAGGACTTGGCCTCTTGTGTACATTGCGGAGGTGAAAAAGGCCAATGCTCAAGCAGCACCAAAACCAAACAAACCTCAGGGTATCGCTTCGATGCGCTCAACTGGTCCGAGAGTCTCTTACCACAACACCAACACCAGTTATGCCAACATGGTCAAGAATGGACCTAACTTCTCCCAACCGGAAACAATCCACAGTGCTCCTGCCACTGAGTCTCCACTTGAAGCAATGGCTTCACGCATGGAAGCACTCATTGAGAAGAAGATGTTCGCGCAGATGTCGATGCTGATTGCCTCCGTGGTTAAATCATGCACGAAGTAAATTTAAAAATAGCCATATGGAATGCGAACGGCCTGTATAACAACAGGCCAGAGGTCGAGCACATCGTTAAAACCAACCACATCGACATCTTGCTGCTGTCGGAAACTCATCTAAATACAGCGTCCCTAATGCCATCAAAGTGCAGATAACTATGCCTCGCCTAGGGTAAGTGCTTCTCCCCGTGCTCCCACGCGTGACATTGACTCATGGAATGCTGAGGTGTCTGCCCTGATATTAGAAAAACGTAGACTCAGGCGTGTATGGTTTCTGTCCCGCAATCCAAGGGACAAAAACCTCCTCAACAAAGCTGCCAAAAACCTGAGGGCCCGTGTCTCAGAGTTGAGGAGAAGTTCCCTGGACTCTTTCAGCCAGCATTAAGACCTACTGTGGTCAAGGGCCTAAGAGAAGAATGGTGTCGCACAAATTCTGAAAGAGCTGAAGTTTTTCGGAGCATCTTTACGCAACATTCTCTCCCTGCCCAGTTCGAGCAACCAGCCTATTCCGCAAACAACCCCCTGCATTCTCCTGCTTACCAACATCATCAACCAATGCCTGTAGATTGGTCACTTCCCAAAGACCTGGAAACGTGCGGAAATTATTATGATCCCAAAGCAAGGAAAACCTGAAGCCAAACTTGCCTCCTATCGTCCGATAACTTTGCTGGTGATTCTCTGCAAAATACTTGAAAAAGTATTTCTGAGTAGAGTGTTGTCAGTACTTGATGAGACTAGGTTGATCCCGGATCACCAGTTTGGTTTCAGGAAGTCCCATGGGACTCTTGAACAGTGCCACCGCTTAGTGGATCGCATACTCCAGGCCTTTGAGGAGAAGCAATACTGCAGCGCGGTGATGCTTGATGTTAAACAGGCGTTTGACATGGTCTGGCATACAGGGCTACTATTGAAGCTTAAGAGCTGCCTACCGGATGCCTAATTCTTGCTGCTGAAATCGTATCTAGGGGATAGGCATTACTATGTTAGGATAGGTAATGCCAAGTCTGCGGACAGGATAATTAGAGCTGGCGTCCCGCAAGGCAGTATACTAGGGCCACTGCTATACACAATCTACAGTATCTGCTAGCTGCCACGTATGCTGACGACACCGCATTCCTGGCGGTCGCCAGTTCCCCTCGATGCCTCGAAGGTCACTCAAACTCAACTTGACCTCCTTAACACCTGGATTGTTAGGTGGAACATCGTAGTCAACTCTGAAAAGTCCACGCACACTACATTCTCCCTGAAGACCGGCAACTGCCCTCCAGTTTACCAAGACGGCGCTATCATTCCGGAGTGCAAAACAACCAAATACCTAGGCATGGTGCTTCACCGTCGCCTGACTTGGATGGAGCACATCCGCCGTAAAAGGAATCAGGCAGAAATGAGATTAAAAAAATATAGCTGGATGATTGGCCGTAGTTCCAGCCTGCCACTCAAACCCAAGTTGCTAGTTTACAATTCAGTACAACTTGGACATATGGTATACACCTTTATGGCACAGCCAGCGCAAGCAATCAATAACAAATCCAGAGGCTACAAAACAAAGCTCTGCGCATCATTTCGAATGCCCATGTCTACCAATCCAATAACGAAATCCATCACCACCTTAAGATTCCATGGGTGAAGGAGCAATAAGCAGAAAATATGTACAAAGATTACATGAACATTGCAATAACCTGGCGCTGAACCTACTGGACAACGGCTTTACCACCAGAAGACTACAGAGGGTCCACCCGCATGACCTACAATAGGCTTAAAAACATCCACACGGTACTCCCGAGGGTACTCTTCCGCGATGTCGATGGTCACTAGCTAAAATCTGTCATTGTTTCCAGCTAAAACTGTCATTGTTTCCAGATAAATCTGTCTTTGATTACAACCAAAATCTGTTATTATTATTGTAAATGACACTGCTATTGGTTTTTGTTAATGACATTGTTACTTAATGTTAATGTAACTTTTAGTCTATAGTAACTATTAGGTTACTGCTATGAATTTAAATACTGTCCTTGTCAACTGCTAACTATAAAATTTAATTATTACCCACATACGTAGATTTTAAATAAAAGCTATATATGCAATGTAACAAAAAAAAAAAAAACATTTGCCGACCACAATCCGATCATCAGTCGCTCCAATTGCTCTTACGAGCAACAGCACAACTGATATTTGGTCGATGTTAACAACTGACTGTGTGACTGGCTCAGAAAAATAACGACTAGAAATGCAAGCTCGTTACGTTCACAGAGAAATCTGTTCGTCACCCTTACTAAACGGTATTCCAATTCAAAAATCAGCTGAGGTGAGTAACCTCGTTGTACACCTAAACAGATGGTTTACCTGGCGCTGGCACATATCCAAAAGAAACCCACTGAAATCCACTGACTATAAGGTGCTACTATAAAAATCATAAAACCGATTTGGGTCATACGGTGCCGAGCTTTGAAGAAGCGCCACCCTCTGCAGCATTGACATTCTTGCAATAGCAAAATCAAAAATTTTTAGAACTGTTATGAGCACACCGTGATCCACAAAGACCTAAACTACTACCCTCCAGAGATGTTATAGCCAACATCAATATACTTTTTAGCCCCTTTGCCTTTTTGTAAAAATGAGCAAAGCGGAAATGTGCAAAATCCAAAAGTATGTAACACATAGAAATAATCATCGGAGACCCCATAAAGTATATATAATCTGAATCAGGACGACAAGACGAGTTGATCTAGCCATGTCCGTCTGTCTGTCCGTCCGTATGAACGCCTGTTTCCCAGAGACTATAAGAGCTAGAGCAACCAAACTTGAAATCTAGATTCTGGGTAAGATTGATCAAAAACCTCGGAAGTTTTACATTATCAAAAGTGGCGTTATGGGCCCCGGGGGGGTATAGTAGTGCACACAAAATAGGAGCTAGAGCAATAAAATTTGAAACGCAGATTTGTTATGTTTGTACGATATACGAGTTTGTTTTGGATTTGCGAAATTCCTTCCCTGACCCCGCAATTTAAAAAAATCGATTTTCAGATACAATTTTTAAGCGATCAATTTTTTTTTCGCACACATATTAAGTAGACCATTCTGCATCTACGTTGTGAATTTCGTCTGTCTGTCTGTCCGTCTGTCCGTCTGTATGAACGCCTGTTTCTCAGAGACTTTAAGAGCTAGAGCAACCAAACTTGAAATTTAGATTCGTTATGTTCGTAGGTTATACGTTTTAGTTTTGGTACACATCGTAATTAGACCATTCTTGATCGATGTTGTGAATCTGGGTAAGATTGATCAAAAATCTCGGAAGTTATAGATCAGCAAAAATGGCGTTATTGGCCCCGGGGGGGGGGGGGGGGGTATAGTAGTGCGCGCAAAATAAGAGCTAGAGCAACGAAATTTGGAACGTGGAATTGTTATGTTTGTACGCTATACGAGTTTGTTTTAGATTTTCGAAATTCCTAAATACTACAAATTAAATTTATTAGCGCCCTTTACCTTTTTGTAAAAATAGAGCAAAGCGGAGCTATTGGAAATATGCAAAATCCAAAAGTATGTAACACATAGAAATAATCATCGGAGACCCTAAAAAGTATATATATTCTGAATCAGGACGACAAGACGAGTTGATCTAGCCCTGTCCATCTGTCTGTCCGTCCGTCCGTCCGTCCGTCCGTCCGAATGAACGCCTATTTCTCAGAGACTATAGGAGCTAGAACACCCAAACTTGAAATCTAGATTTGTTGTGTTCGTACGCTGTACAAGTTTGTTTTTAGCCCCTTTGCCTTTTTGTAAAAAAAGAGCAAAGCGGAGCTATTGGAAATGTGCAAAATCCAAAAGTATGTAACACATAGAAATAATCATCGGAGACCCCATAAAGTATATATATTCTGAATCAGGACGACAAGACGAGTTCATCTAGCCCTGTCCGTCTGTCTGTCTGTCCGTCTGTCCGTCTGTCCGTCTGACCGTCTGTCCGTCTGTCCGTCTGTATGAACGCTTGTTTCTCAGAGACTATAAGAGCTAGAGCAACCAAACTTAAAATCTAGATTCGCTATGTTCGTAGGTTATACGAGTTTGTTTTTGATTTTTCAATTTCCTCCCCTGACCCACGCAAATCGAAAAAACCGATTATTAAGCATAATTTTCAACCGATCAAATTTATTTTTGGTACACATCATAATTAGACCATTCTTGATCGATGTTGTAAGTCTGGATAAGATTGATAAAAAATCTCGGAAGTTATAGATAATCAAAAGTGGCGTTATGGGCCCCGGGGGTGTATAGTAGCGCGCGCAAAATAAGAGCTACAGCAACGAAATTTGGCATCTAGATTCGTTATGTTTGTACGCTATACAAGTTTGTTTTTGATTTTTGAATTTCCTCCCCTGACCCCCGCAAATCGAAAAAAACGATTAATAAGCACAATTTTCAACCGATCAAATTTATTTTTGGCACACATCATAATTAGACCATTCTTGATCCATGTTGTGAATCTGGGTAAGATTGATCAAAAATCTCGGAAGTTATAGATCATCAAAAGTGGCGTTATGGGCCCCGGGGGTGTATAGTAGTGCGCGCAAAATAAGAGCTAGAGCAACGAAATTTGGAACGTAGATTTGTTATGTTTGTACGCTATACGAGTTTGTTTTAGAATTTTCGAATTTCCTTCCCTGACGCCCACAATTTGAAAAAATCGATTTTCAGATAAAATTTTTAACCGATCAAATTACGCACACATATTAAGTAGCTACGTTATGAATTTCGTTAAAATTGAACAATGAACACGGAAGTTATACAACATTAAGTACCGCGATATAGAGCGTGGGGGGCTAAAAGGTGCGCGCAATGGCTAATTACGTGCTGAACTGTGTGTATGTATGAGTATGTGTGTTTACATCTGTATATTTAGGCAAAGGGGCTCTCGTAGTCGGGTACACTCGACTACAGACTTCGTACTTGTTTTATAACCAATTAACAACACATTACTTTGTACCATCAAAGAGAAAAATAATAATATTTTAAGTTTTTTATCATGGAAGCATCTAAATTTTATATTAAATGCGTATATATTTCTTTAAGACAATGGATAGTTGCCACTTTTCAGCAATTACTGCTATTAGCAGTCGTATTCAAACACTATCGTCTGACGTTTTTCGCCTTAAAGAGCAAATAGGCAATGTTCAGGAGCTTATAATCAATTTACGGCGCTCAGATGATCCAAATGCTCTGTTAATATCTAGAAAGCCGAATAGCTGGCCTAAGCCATTGTAAGTTAAACAACGAAAGTGATAATTAATACTATAAAACTTTCTACAAATATAATTTTAGTTTTGCTGCTAATACACAGTCTTTAGCGACTGGACTAGCTCTAGCTATTCCAAGAGTCCAGGTTGAAAATTACTTTGGAAATCCCTCTCTTGACTCTATAACGCCCCAAAATTGTCTGAAACAGGACCATGGTGTATTGCGTATTCAGATTAAAATAAAATCCTTTTTCGTATTTTGCGATCAAAAAATTCGTGGGGGTGGCTGGACTGTGATACTGAATCGCTATGATGGCAGCGAAGACTTTAATCGCGGCTGGATAGACTTTAAAATTGGATTTGGCTCCCTTACAACCGAGTTCTTCCTTGGGCTTGAGAAGTTACATCATATTACTAGTAATGAGGACTATGAACTGCTGGTGCAACTTGAAAATCGTAAGCAGGAATTACGTTATGCTCTTTATGATTACTTCAGTATTGGAAGCGAGTCCGAGCATTACAGCCTTAATGTACTGGGCAATTATCAAGGAAATGCTTCGGATGCTCTACGTGAACATGTCGGTTGTAAATTTAGCACATATGATAAAGATAACGATGATAGTAAGCTAAACTGCGCAGCTGCACAATCAGCAGCATTTTGGTATGGCAGCATCTGTTCGCTTGGGTAAGTAACACTTTTAACAGTCAAAAAATTCACAATAAGTAAATGAATTTCTATTCATAGTAATCCACTCGGTATTTATCAGCGCTTGCTTGAGCGTGATGTTGAAGATTTTAAGGGCATTCTTTGGCGTGGGTTCCTGGATGGTCCTAAGGGATCTCTTAAATTGGTTCGCATGCTGCTACGACCACATAGCGGCACCATTTTGGAAAATAAGTCTTGCACTTATTGCGTAATAAATAAGTTTGTTAATGTAAATATGTTAAAAACGAGTTGATTGCTTTGATTACTTTACTAAAACAGCAGATTCAGAATATTGTTGAATGTAATTTGAATATTCTGAAAATATAGTTAGTTAGCTGGCTCAAGAGAGGTATCATGTTAAGTTGTTTGTATTAAAAATCTTATTATTGTATCTATCGATCTAGTCATGTCCGTCTGTATGAAAGCCTGCTTCCATATTCATCATCTACCATATTAATTGTACCCACTCACAAATATAATGGCTTCGTTCAAAAGTCCATCATAACTACCGCCGACTTCAGTATACCGAATTCAAAGATGACACTCAAAAACCAAAATCCTGCTTTGTGGAAGAAGAACATAGCCACATTAGGAGACAACAAGCAAAAGAACTGGTATATTTAGGACAAGTAAGAAATCTGTGAATTGGGTGTAACCGGATAAGAGAGACTCTATCCTTACAAAGATAGACATACGCACACAAAACCACAGCTCACTTTGAGCTCTTGTATGCGTTTTTTAGCCCCCCAAACTCCAAAACTTAAAACAAATTAAGCAAATCGAAATAGCGCAAAACAAAGTACTCAGGCTTAAAATCAATTTTTCCAAATTGCGGTAGTCAGGGGAGAGATACATACACATATACATATACATATACATATACATATACATATACATATACATATACATATACATATACATATACATATACATATACATATACATATACATATACATATACATATACATATACATATACATAAACATAAACATATACATATACATATACATATACATATACATATACATATACATATACATATACATATACATAAACATATACATATACATATACATATACATATACATATACATATACATATACATATACATATACATATACATATACATATACATATACATATACATATACATATACATATACATATACATATACATATACATATACATATACATATACATATACATATACATATACATATACATATACATATACATATACATATACATATACATATACATATACATATACATATACATATACATATACATATACATATACATATACATATACATATACATATACATATACATATACATATACATATACATATACATATACATATACATATACATATACATATACATATACATATACATATACATATA
>JBAMBS010002219.1:0-89045 GCA_037044455.1 Zygothrica quintamaculata
ACATGTGTTATGTGTGTCTAAATGTGTGTGAGTGTGTATGTGTGTGTGTGTGTGTGTGTGTTTGTGTGTGTGTATGGCCCTCTCAAGCTGTTCGCCGGCAGCTGACAACATTTTTTTTTGTTTTATTTTTTTTTTTTTTTTTTTTTTTACGTTGTGTTTTGTGTATAAGAAACGCTGATGATGACATAAAATGGAACAAATGGCCTATGAACGGCACAAATTAAGGCAATGCAAACAGAAAATCCAATTGGAAAACAAAAGCCTCTCGTCTCTTCACATTTATCCGCAACATCTACTCATACTCCTCAAACTTAGACTCATACTCCGAAACACACACTAAATGAAACACAACATTTGTCGGATCAACGCCATTTGCCACCCCCTGTATTTGCCTGTATATTCATAGCACAACCTCAACCCCAACCCCTACACTACCCATCATTTTCCTGCCTTTTATGCATTATGGTATAGTAGAGCTCGTCATCTGCCTTATAACTCGTGTTAAATTTATTCAAAACCTCTTGACTCTATGCTGACACAAAGACCAGCAATGCCAACCCTTGTTTGTGGTGTTGTTGCTGCCAGTTGGCCAAGGGGTGTGCATATATATATATATATATATGTTGAGTGCTTGAGTGAGTGTACCATGTCCCAATTCACTTTACTCTACCCAAACCAACCATCAATTTGACAATTTTTGATCCCTTTCTGTGAAGTGTTTTTGGCCGTCTGATGTTATTATTACGTTTGTTTGCCCATTTGTCGCGACGATTGGCGTACAAATTGCCAGCTATAAGTTTATACATAAATCCGCGCCTTTACAATTAATTGTGCCACGCCCCTCCTTACCCTTTTTTTTCATATCTATATACATATATATATATATATATATGAATATAAATATATTTTATTATATTTCTATTCCCAGACAACTGCCAACTGCCATTTGCCATTTACCATTTACCATTTACCATTTGCCACCTGCCATATGCAATATGCAATATATATATAAATATTTCTATATATATATATATATATATATATATATATTTATATATCACAATTATTGCTAAAGCCCTGCACACCTGTTAGATCTTAAATTTATATGTACTGCTCGTATACGGAATGAATGATCGATTGTGTATGTGATCCACATTTTATGAGCACAGCCGATAATCTAGTGACTTGGTGACTATTTTTTTCCCCTATTTAAATTTTTGGGTACGGGTTTCTAACATATTAGATATTTATATATATATAAGTATATATGTATATATTGCAGATATATTTGAATAGTTTCACGCAGGTGCCAGATGTTTATCTTTGAGATGGAAATGCTGAAATAATTTTAAATGGCATTTTGGCAGTCAGCATTTTAAGCGATTGAAGTAGAAGAAGAAAGACCACAAATAACAGCAGCTAAATATCAATTTGTAATGTCACAAATACACTGAACAAAATATAGGATAAAAGGTATCATTGTAGCATTATCTTTTGTTACTTATTACCTTTAATAAATGTAAGCTTAATATAACTTTTAAGCCAGAGAAAACCGTTTCATATATATAAATAAAAATATAAAAAATAAAAAAAATAAATACAATTTTATTGTATTAAATTTAAATTAATTTTGTATTTTCTTAGATTATTTTAAAACATAAATACATAGAGCAAAATCATGTTTACAAAGTCAAAGGGTGATGTTGTTGCATTATCAGTTGGTGTTTATTGTTCATAAAGTTTAATTAGATGTAGATTTTGCCACAATTGAATTATTAACAAAATTTAAGTACAATTTTATTTGTTAAGGTTTAAACTTATTTTGAATTTTATTAGAATATTTATTAACGGAAGTACACAGTGCAAAATAAAGTCTACAAAGTGTTAAGATTTCTCTTGCAGCATTTCGTTTATTGTTTATCGAGCATAAAATTCAACTTAATATAACTTTTAAACAAAATAAGTTAATTACAAAATTGAAAAGCAAATATATTGGCTAAGGCTTAAACTAATTTTGATTTTTTTTTAAATACTTATTAAAATCTTAATTCTATTTAAAATCATTTTTATTTCTTAAATACTATGCGGCCTATGACTAAGTATTATGTTATGACGTACTGCCAAATCAGCTTTAAGTCTTCTTACTTTAATTACTGTTATGTTAAATAAAAGCTTTATCAAAATATACTCAAAGCCTTGTCTAGTACTTACATACAGTAAATACACCTATAAAGAACACTGAGCCCCCGCCTGACTCTACCTTCATTGGAAATTTCTCTCATTTTGTTGAACTTCCGTTTTGACTTTATGGAATGTAAATTACATATAAAACAAATTAACTTGTAGCTTAATAATAATAATACTTATATATACATAAATATTATATAATGTATATATATATATATATATATATATATATTTAGTTATTTTATTTTATATAAAAAGAATATCTTGTACTCTTTTTTTTTATAGAAATCCAATCGAATTTTAATAATAATATTTCTGAGTAATTGCATTTTAGATGCAATTGTAATGCTGTTACGTCAAGTGATTCGCCATTTTGTTAGGCCCGCCCACACCGCCCTCCCACTGAACACGGTACACCGCATTGTATATGCTACCTATTCAATAGGCCTTGGTAATTGAAGCGCAAATAAGTACAATAAATATAACTATCTAACTTGAAGCGTTGCACACACATTTGAATTGAGTAATTAACAGAGCCGCAGTGCGACGAGTACATTCAATACTCTACCCCTTAGACCCCTTAGGAATACAAATGGAATTACCTATATATATATATATATATATATATTTATATATTGTATGTCACAGTCGTACTATATAGATATGTCAGCGGGCAACGGCCGTTGGTTGATAGCGAGTCTCAAATCAAGTGCATAACACCTGAGCAAACGAAATGCTTAACTTTGCGCGGTTAACGCTCGTCATTGGCATGCGAACAGGTGGCATTGCCACGCCCCCATATTTCATAGAAGAGAACTCGGCCAGACGCCCATTGTTGCACTCGGCATTTGGCTAGACGCTATCAGCTATCACCAGCAACAGCAACAGTAACACTTCTGTCGCCCCGCTGCCCCCCTTTCGCTATAATGCTGCTTGTTCCGCCTTTGCCATCGTCGTCGTCATCGTCATCTTTTGATAAAGCTCAGAACAGAATTTTCATTTCTTTGCACTTGAATTGTGGTATTTATAGTATGAGTTACTGTTAGTGTGTTTGTGTGTGTATATGTGTATATGTATATATATATATATATATATATATATATATATGTATTTGTTAATAGAAAATGTTGTGTTTTTAACGCTGTTATCATTGGATTTGTCGTCGCAAAACGCAAAAACGCAGCTGCGACTACAACAATTGATGTTGCCAGCATCGTTACTGTTGCGACAATTGTTGCTGCTGCCAATATGGATGACGCACAGATACCCGCAGCCTGACTCTATCGCCAACCATTCCAGGTCCCTTGGGTCTGACTGTTTTCTGTGGTCGCCCACTCGGCAGCATATCGCCTTATGGCAATACTCCACGCACTTTACTTTACTCGATTCGCATCAAGTCGCCGCATATCGACCTCAAAATTTGCGCAAAAAAAGCAAAAAAAAAAAAAAAGAGAAAAAAAAACTGTTCATAAACTGCACACATTATGCAGCTGCTGCCGTCGAACATGAAAAACAATTTAGAAACGCCACAAATCAGCGTCTCAATGACCGCGAAACAGCAAACAGTCAGTGGGATAGTTGTGTGTTGGTGTGGAGTAGGGGCGGGAAGGGGAGGATCTAGATGGTGGTAGGGGGTGATGCCAAGAAGGAGGTATGGTAATGCAATTGCAACAGCAACAGCAACAGCTACATCTAAAGCTAAAGCCAAAGATACAGATACAGATACAGATATAGATACAGATACAGATACAGATACAGATACAGATACAGGTAAAGATACAGCTAGAGATACAGATACAGAGCGCAATCAATAAAGCGAAATGCATTGAAACAGGTGCAAGTAGCGGTGGCAAGCAGCAATCGGTATGCGGCAATGCAACAAAATGACAGCCTGTAGTAGTGAAGGGAAAATGCGGCTACCTCCTGATGACACCATTCACAGTGTAGAGCAGCGCCCGCAGCAGTGGGTGGCAACTCTGGCCAAATGCTGTCAATGATGTGTTGCAGCTGTGCGCCACATGTTGCTGCTGCTGCTGATCTTGTCGTTGTTGTTATAGTGTTGTTGTTATTGTTCCTTCTGGCGCTGTTGGGCGGGATTTGTTGGGCGCCCATTAACGGACCGTTGACGATAACGCGAACGTCGCTGCCAACGCTGTGGCTGTTGCTGTTGCTGTTGCTGCTGCTGCTGCCGCTAATGGCAGCCTCCGTGAAATGAGCACAGCAGGTGCAGGTGCGCATTGCTATTGCTGCTGCTGTTGTTGTTGCTGCTGCTGCTGCTGCTACCCGATCAGCAGACGCCGAAAGTTGACAAATTTACAGCGGCCGCTCGCTCAAAATGGCCGACGGCAATTCATTTGCCTGCCCGTCCGCCCGATGACTAACCGGACGAATTGATGGACGCTAAATGGCCAACAGATTTATGGCAAAGCTCGGCACCCATATACATATATAAATATACATATATATATATATATAATATACATATATATATATATATATATATATAGTGAAACATTTTTCAACTAGTTTGCTTGGCCGCCTTTCAATGTTACTCATACGCACCTGTGACCGTTGTAGTCGTCGTCAGCGACGTCAGCGTCGCCGTCTGTTCTCTATACCCGCTGTCTGTGACATTCATTTGCAATATTTTCACGCTTTTTGAGTTGTCACAACAATTGACACTTAAAGTTTTTAAATACATGCCTCAAATGCTGCTGCTGCTGCTACAAAATACTTATATTAATATTAATACTACAACTACTACTAATGCTACTACTAATACTACGGCTGCTGCTGTTGCTGCTGCTCCTACTTTTGCTGTTGCTGTTGATGTCTTGCAATTGGCAACGGCTGCCTTTGTGGCAACCAATGAAAGACACATCGACAGCAGCTGCGCGCCAAATTAACAAAAATTCAAATATGCGCCACATGCCGCACAGAAAACAAAGTAAAATTATGTGTTTCGTTTTAATACTTATACGAGTATCGTATGAAGGAAATTTCACAAATATTTCATGCAATAATTTATGGCTAAGCATAAAAGCACAACCAAACAACTCAAGGTAGATAAGGCAATAAACACAACAACAACAACAACACCAAATACAACATTTAAACTAAACATAAAAATAAATATATAATTTAATAAGACTTTAACACAAAATCCCAAATGAATTGCGGCTAAACGAGCAACCATAAAACTAAAAACAAAAAAAAAAATACAAAAAAAAAACAACTTAAAACTAACTAAATAAGTTTTAAAATAAATTAAATTTTTTTCAATCAAAATTTTAAAATATTTCTATATACTATATATCTATATATATATATATATATATATATATTATATGTAGTATATATAGTTACAAAGATATTCATGTCTGCGCACAAGTTAAGTCATTAAATATATATATAAAAAAAAAAGAAATAGGAAAAAAAGAGAGAATTATAATTTGAATTGACTTTAACATTAATGTTTAATGAATTGAATGGAATTTAAAGATCTGCATAAAGTCGTTAAATCAATGACTATAACATTCATAACTATTACTTAATTATTTACTATTAAGATTATATTATGATAATGCTTCTATTATGAACTTCTACAGTCTGCTAGTTATACGCTATATAACAGTTAAGTTCATTTTAATATCATTAACTATGTTATAAATATATTATATATATATATATATATATATATATAAATATATTGACAGTTGTTGATGGATGCATTTATACCTTTATTTGAATTGTACAACAAATTGCTGAAAGCGACATATTTGATTGATAAAAGCAAGTCTACAATTTGTCACAATATGTCTAAACTAATAAAAATGCAGTCCTAAAAAGGTATAAAACATAGAAACTGTTATAATCTAAAACTAATCATATTTATATATGGCATATATATATTATATATATATGTATGAAACGATATTGTAAATTGCAACTGCAACTAAAGTTATTCCATTACATAATTTAATAAGTAAATATTATTTAATATTAAACCTACTTAGATTCTGTTTAAATTAGGTCTAACGTAATTATTTATCAAAGAAATTGCATCTTTTAATAAATTAAACACAATTTATGTAGGGAATATCCGTTTTAAAGAGCTCATTCTTAAATCTACGTTTACTTTAGAGCTGATGTTGTACTTAAATACAACGTTTAAGTATAATTATACCTAATGTATACACCTAATACCTAGACGTATTTCAATCAAGCAAATGGTGTAAGTATTATGCATTAGCATTAACTATAAGAATCAGTTATTACTTTTAGATACAGTCATTAAGTTACAAGTCCAATGTCTATAAATTATGTATAAGTATTACGTATTACTAAAGGTTATTGGGTATTAGACTAAGTTAAAGGTAAGAAGAACTATTATAAACAGTGTTGCTTAAGTTTTTATGTAATAGAATTGAAGTATAAGCATCCGGTATTATGTCTATGAAATATAGGTATAAGAAATATATTATAAGCAAGGTGTAAATTTTAAATATAATTATTAAATCTAAGTGGTGGGTATAGGTGTTAGGCATAATAAATAACTGCAAGTATAAGTGTTGGGTTCAAACATTTGGAATATATGTTAGGTGTAAGCAGTTGATATAAATATTGGTATAAATTTAAGGTATAAATATAAGGTATTAAGCTTTGGTATAAATAAAATGTACAAATAGTTTTGAACAATATTCTGTATAAAATAAAGTAAAAATTAAGTATACACTTTAGGTATAATTATGTTGTGTAAATATTTGGTATAAATTGAAGGTATAAAAAATAGGTCCAACACTTTGGTATAAATATTAAGTATAATATAAGGTGTAAACAATGATTTAAATATAAATAATAGGTATAACTATTTGGAATATATTTTAGGTATAAATTAATTAAATATTATTTATAAACATTAGCTATAAGTAACCATAGTTAGGTGTTTGACTTAAATATATATTGTTATCTATAAGTATTAGGTATAAGTGCTAGGCAAAAGTATCAGCTATGTCGGAATAAAAAGTTTTAAATAAAAGGTATAAATATGAGGTGTGATCGTTACGTATATGTATTTAGTGAACACGTAAATTAAGTATAAATATTAGGTGAATACATGAGAGAAAAACATTAGGTATAACTATTGAAAAAGAAAGTTGTATCAGCATCATATAGGCATAACATATAAGTATAAACTATTAGGTCTAATGACCACTTATATATACAAGCTATAGGTATGGGGTATAAGTAATATATACAATCAGTATCACTTTAAGTCACTTTGGCCTAAATGATTATTAGGTATAAGTGTAACGTAGCACTCGTAGCACTATTAAAAGTTTTCCTTAAAGATTTCTTCTGCTAATTGTTAAAAGTAAGAGAGAAAAAAAAAGGAGAGAAAAAATGAAAAAAATTTAATGCGCTTTTACATTGATAATTGCAGCTGCTTTTCCGCCAGGTAACATAGTTAAGCACTTGTTCAATTCGCCCAATTTCCTGGCAATTTTCCAGCTGCATTTTCCAGTAGCAGCTGCACACCTAGCAACAACAACAACAACAACAACAACAACAACAACAACAACAACAACAACAACAGCAACAAGAGTGAAGGCAAAGCGAAATAGCAAAAAAAAAGGCAACAAACATTTTGCCACTTTTATGTTTGAATTAAACGACAACATTAATTAACTTGCAATTTAGCATAAATACATCATCGCTCAACATGGACAGCAGTTGGTGCTGTGGCAGCAACTGAGTCTAAAGCTGCAGTTGAAGCTGCAGTTGAAGTTGCAATTGGAGCTGCAGTTGCAGTTGGCGCTGGGAGTTGGGAGCTGACCACATGCATTTCACCTGGAAAACTTGTTGTTGTTGTTGCTATTGCTGTTGGCCTGCCAATTGGAAAACTGCTCCAGTTTAAGCCGGTGCACGTTTTGGACAGGCAGCAGCAGGTAACCAGCAGCATCGACTGGCCACCTGTTGCTGTCTACGTTTAGGGGAATGGTTTTAGTATTGATATTGCTATTGCTATTGGTATTGGTATTGGTATTGGTATTGGTATTGGACTGTGGTTAGTCAGCCGCTGGGAAATACCAGTTGCTGCTGCTATTGCTGCTGCTGCTGCTGGTTACTCGAGTTCGATGAAGTGTTCCACAGACGCCGTGGGCCGTCGCGTCGCGTCGAATCGAGTCGCGTCGCGTCGCGTCGCCTTGCCACCTAGTCGCCAGTTTGTTACAGTTACAAGGCGGCTAGTTGCCAGTTTGCTACAGTTGCCTTATGTTGCAGTTGTTGTTGCAGTTGCAGTCAGTTGCATGCAGATTGGCTGTGATAACAGCCTAGTGCAGTGTCTGCAAACACACACACACTTGCACACACACACAACTACAACTCCAATCCGTGCTGCAGCCTTAACTATTGGCAGCTTCGCATCTGCATGCACATCTAATGGCCTTTCCTTTTGACGTCGTCGTCTAATTGCGGGGCGTTTGCTTTAAGCCTTTTGCATAGTTGTTGTTTTTATTGTTGGTGCTGTGGTTTTTTTTTTTTTGCTTTTAGTTGGATTTTTAGCTGTGTTTCTCTTCTCCCCTACTCTTTTTTTTATTATTTTTATTGTTGCTGTGGGCTTGAGGCAATTTGTCTAAATGACACTAACTAATTGTAAGACTAACGCCCCATAAATGGCCGAGAGAGCAAAGACAATGGCCATACACTTTCACCACAATAGCACCACATTCTGCAGCCAGTGGATCAACAAACAACAAACAACATACAACAAACAACAGACAGACAAACAACAGTCATATAGTCTGACCAGTGGGTCACAAAAGTTCATGGCCCTGGAGAAAGGCAACTCTTTAACAACAACAAGTAACAACCAACAATGCGTGTCAGAAGATTCCACAATTTGCCCTAAGGTGATGTTACAATGCAGCAACATACCACCAAAAATATATATATGAAATATGTTAAATATTTCAACTGCCTTCTAAAATATCACACAAACTTTTACCCAAAATATTAACAATTTTTTTTTTGTTAACAAATTACCAGATATTATTCATTATTCATATAGATTATTCAAAGTGTGTTCATTTCTATTTGTTTTAGAGAAAGTTAAGTAAAGATTTTACATTGAGCTATTAAATTTTAAGATCGTATAAAGTATTTATATATATATATTTTACTCTTTTGTAAATCGAATCCAGCGCCTTTTGAAGAGTTGCTGGAATAAAATTCTTCGCTTCAAATTTGTCAATAGCTTTTGCAGCGGCGGCTGCAGTAGATATAAATAAATAGTAGCAATTAATACAGATTTAAATATATATAAATAGATCTGAAACTATATCATTTTATATATCAAAAAGTAACATTATCTATATGCTATATCTTATAGTTATCTGCTTTCAAAATGCTTTGACTCAACTGCAATTGCGCACTATTTCTGCAGCTTTGGAAGCTGTATGAAAAAGTATAAAAAACTCAATCTTAAACTAAATTTAATTAATCAAAGTTTAAACTTATATCATATGCATTTATATTAACTAAAGTTTATATCTATTTCTTATATCTATTTACTATATAAATGAGCTTAAAGTAAAGTTAATCTAGCTATAGAATTCGAGGCTGCTAAATGTTGCAGCTATTGTGCTTCCTTATAGTAAGTCATATATTATTGTTATACCTATAGTAAAGTAAATAATGCAATATATTAATAATAATAATATTATCTCTAGTTATAGTTTTATATATAATATATATATATATATAAATTTATTAGCCAACTTGCAACAGCCTCAGGTAATATCTTAAACAACGATGGCGCCTCAAGATGCACAATTTGTTATTAGCTTGAATTATGTTATTAACTTCTATGTTTGTATTGTTTATATAAATATGTTTATTATAGCAAATATTGTTGTTTCATTATATGTGTGTATGCATGTGTGTGTGTGTGTGTATATGTACGCATTGTGGCAGTTGCAACTGTTGCATTTGAATGCATTGCAGGTGTACTATGGCAAATTTCATAACATTTGCTAATTTAATTTGTTTGCTTTGCCGTTATGCACAGTTCCCAATAGTACACACACATAAACACATACATATGCACTGTCTTCAGCCACATCAACCCCCCTTCCCACCCCTTACAGCAATTTGTGGTCATAGTGTACACCTACGCCTCACTGCTCAATGAGTGCATTTGTTTATAAACAACGAGGAGAATTGTGCAATAAAAATGGGATGGAAATTTATGATCAAGCTGAGATAGCAAATGGCGCGCTTTACAGCTAGTGAAAAGCGATAAAAGCGCCGACTGAAAATAATTAGAAAATGGCAAGAAATTGCACCTGTTTTATATATATATATATATATATATATGTGGCGAGGCGGTGATTGAATATGTGAATACAAATACGAATACATATATATATATATATATATGAAAACGTATGCGTATACGAATACAAATGCGAATGGGAATGGAAATGGGATATATATATATATATATACAACCTAATATCAGACAGATTCAACTCTCTGACTATCAAACCATCGGTATATTTGACTCCTCGACTAACCGACTACTACTATATGAATGAAATATGTGCATCGACATATAAATACTGTGGGGTACATAATGGACCCGACCGGATGGTTGCCATAGCTCTAAACTATGTACCTATGGACTGTGGGCTGCAAATGGGTATGGAGCGGTTAAGATTGGGGTATATGACTATGAATTCATTATGCAGCCAGTCAGCCAGTCAGCCGGCAAGCTGCTGAGCTGCTGAGCTGGTGAGCCAAGCAACACCTGCCACAAATAAGCAACCAGCTAGCTAGCCAGTCAGTCATCTAGTCAGCAATCGTAGCAGAAGTAGCAGCAGCAGCAACATTGCCCAGCAGCAGCAACAGTTGCAGTTATATATGCAGCTGCAATAGCATGCAAACAGCATTGTTGCTACAAATGCAACTGCAACTGCAACTGCAACTTCAAATTGAATTGCGAGTGCTGCACTTGTAATTCATTTGTGCAGCAACGAATGTCTTTAATAAGTTACTTTACAACTAAATAGAGGGTTTTTTTTTAAAGGGTAACAGTAGAGGGGGGGTTAAGCGGGGGGGCAGGATGTAAACTTGCAATTCCACTCAAAAGCTGAAGATGTCTATTTGCTGTTGCTGTTGTTGTTGTTGTTGTTGTTGCTATTTGTTGTTGCCACAGATCTTGTTACCAAGCGTTTTGTCAGAAATTATGTTTATTTATTGGCAAGTTGCGCGACGTTACAATTGTTGCAATTGTTGCTGCTGCTGCTGTTGTTGTTGTTGCAACTACTTCAACTTGTTTACTCTGCTACCAGATAACATTTGCTGCTATTCTTGTTGCATTTGTTATTGTTGTTGTTGTTGTTGTTGTTGTTGTTGCTGCTGTTGTTGTTATTGTTAGCAAGCAACTTTAGTAACAACTGGCAATAGAGTCATGCAAGATTTAGAATAAACAGCGGAATATTGTTCTAAGTCTACTCAATGCTCACTCTCTCTCTTTCTTTCTCTCTCGCTATGCTTGCCTCCTACTCCCAGTTGCCCTAAGTCTTACTAATGTGACAAGGTAATATATAGATGAGCTTACCAGTTGGGTTTAAGTATAGAAAAAAAAAACCTTCAGGCAGGCAATAAACAAATGATAGATAAAGCGTACAGGTTGCACATAAACTCATCATATTCTACATATATATATATATACAATATATATATATATATATATATTTAGAGAGAGAAAATGTGTATTTAGTTAACTTAACTCTGGTTTCCATATGCATGATTAATGTAAACAGTAATCATACTACTAGTATATACTGCTTGAGGTTAAAGTTCGAGTGTAGCGAAGGAAGAATGCAGCTTGTTTTAGAGCGTTGCCAGACTTCACTAATGCTAATGACTAGTTAAGTTGGCAGCACATAAATATATTTTACATGATTAATCATAATTAAGTTTCTATTACTAACTAAATGAAAAGTATTACAAGTATTTCTCTCTTAATCCTTGTTAATTATTCAATTAATTTGGCATTATTTTTAAGCATTTTTTTGCTTCAACTTTTAACGCACTTTCTTTATGCTATGTATATTTAATGTATTTTTCTATGTATTTTTTATGTATTCTATATGATTTTTTTATGTATTTTTTTTTATTAATTTTTTATTTATTTTATTTTATTTTATTTTATTTTTTTTGTTAATTTTTTCTTTTTTGTATTGACTTGAGAAAGTCTTGCCAGAGAGGTCAAAATGGCATTAGAACAATTTGTTTGAATTTTTGTTGGCTAAATCCTCTAGTTAAAACAAATATACAAGGCCTAAATCCATAGTCAAACAGTCAAACATAATAAACTGTCAACAGCAACAGGAGAGACAAAAAAACTAAAAAAAACAAAAACTTAAAAGAAAATCAAAAAAAAAGTCGAAAAAAAAATCGAGAAAAAATCCAAAAAAAAAGAAACAATTTTGACAATTAAAATAGACACGCGAGGAGTGCAATTTGGTTGCCGCTCCCCAAATGGTGGCACGAAATGGTAGCCCAATCTTACCACGTACAACGTGCCACGTACCACGTACCTTGGGCCAATGACAAATGATCGTTTTTAAGCCAAAACGACAAAGTAGAAAATTCCAATTGGAAATTAACTTAAAGATGCATCTTTGTCTATTTTGGACTTGAAAGTTTCTTACCGCTTGCTGCTTGCTGCTTGCTGCTTTGCCGCGCAACATTTGTTGCAATAAATCATCGGACACAAGTTGATGCCAGCTGTGTGGCAAGTCGAAGAAATGTTACAGGCCCAAAAAAAAAAACCAAACAAAAAAAAAACAAATTCAATTAACTTGATATTTCGGCACAACAAAAAACCCACACACTCACACACACACACACACACACACAGTTGCAATTGAGTTGTCAATCAGACGCTGATTTTTGTCGCCATTTGCCGTCAATCAGCAAGAGAAACAGCAGCAGCAGCAGCAGCAGCAGCAGCAGCAGCAGCAACAATTGCAAGCGGCCATCAATTATTTGTATGAATGTTGCTGCTGCTGTTGTTGTTGTTGTTATTGTTGTGTATTGCACGTGCGTCGCTGAGGCTGCCGCATTGCATGTTGCCGGCTCATTAGTTTGGCTTTTATTTTTGGAAAAGCCAACGCGACGCATTGCCGGCCTGTCTGCCACAAAATCAGTTGCCATTGCTGTTGCTGCTTTAGCTATTGCTGTTGTTGCTGTTGGTGTTGGTGTTGTCGTTTTCGTTGCAGTTGTCGATCGTTAGTTGCCAGCGCTGTCTGCTGTTGTTGCTGCTGTTGCCGCTCAACAATCGTCGATCGTCGTGTGTTGCACCAAAAAATTATTAATAGACCTTTGTCTGCCTTTGTTGCTGCTGCTAATGTTGTTTTTGTTGTTGCTGCTGCTGCTGTTGCTGTTGCTGTTGCTGTTGCTGCTGCTGCTGCTGCTGTTGGCAAATGCCAAACACTGCAATTGTTGCTGTCATTGTTCTGTTACACTTGCAATCGCTTCATTTATTATTGTCGCGACTTGGTCCATACATCCCATACATCCCCCCCGCTTCTCCACCACCCTTCCCCTCCCCCACAATAGTAGCAACATCACTTACACCAATACAACAGTTGCACAGTCCATCAGTCAGTCACTTTGTTAGTCTCTAAGTCAGTCAGTTGTCGCGGTCGTTGGCTCACTGTTTGCCTCCTTCATCCAACCCAAGCCCCTGTGCTCCCCCCTAACTGAAACCCCTCCAGCTTTTTGCAGACGCCATCAACATAGACGCCACTGCCACAGCAACAACAACAGCAGCAACAAGCATAGCCATAGCCATAGACATAGCCATCGCCATAGTCATCGCTATAACCATTGGCATCGCGAGTGCGCCAAGACAGACACCTAAATTTAATGCGACAACCGTCAACCAGCTGCATTCAATTATTTAGTCGCAAATCGTCATCATCATCATCAACATCATCACATCACATAGCTATAAGTATATATTACAATCTGTTGTATGTTGTGGCTTTTTTTTTCCTCTCTTCTTCTTCTTCAACTGCTGTGTGTGTGTGTGTGTTTGTCTGGCCATCGAAGCAGACAATAAAACATCATTAAAAGTCAGAGGCGTTGTAACATGCCCTGCAAATATTTTAATTGTTTCTCATTTTCAATTAACATATGAATTTGGGTTGATTTCATTTCTTTCACATTGATATATATATATTATATATATATATATCTAGATATATATTATATAGTTATTATTTGATCAATTGTTAGATATATAAAAGATGCCAAAACACATTGCAAATTGCATAAAACAACACAAAATAAAGGTTTTCATTCAGTTTTTGTTTTTGAGCCATTGGAAAATCAGCTAGAAATATATTTTTTAATTGAAATTTTCTTCTCTTATATATAACAACAATTACACTTAATGTTAGTTATAAGTAACTAGCAGATAAAGTGTCAGTTAATTAGTTTTAGCGCATACTTAAGAAAGCTCTCAACTCTATGAAATTTCTGCGCAAAATCTTCTGTAAGAAATCTTCAATAAGAAAATATTTGTTATAAATTTATACTTTTATATTCAATTCTTTTATATAAAATTATAAAAATTATTATTATCTATTATTTATTATTATGAATAAATTAATACTTTGCTTATCATAGCTGAAATAAACTCAATATAAATCCTTTTGTCTAATTAGATATTAAATTTCCTTACCAACAAGGTTTCAACGCTGCCTTCTCCTGTCGCTTCTTTATATTCACTTTTAATGCAGTCACAACTTGAATCTATTCATGAGTGGAATTATATTCGTTTAATAAGTAAAAATTTATCAAATTTTAATTTCATTTACAAATATTGAAAATGTTTCTAATGGCAACCCTAAGCACAGTAGCAAATCCTCTTAAATTATTAACAGTGCTTGAGGCAACTCTTTAATGGAAATTTTACCCTCTTTCACTTTATATTATATCCACTATATCTTAGAAAATAAAAATCTTTATTTGTTCCGATTACACTTGATTTGAGCATTAACTTTTATATTCTTATTTACTTCATTTATTTACTAAGTTTTATTTACATTTTTATATGAACTATATACATATTTGTATTCCCTATATATATTTTTGTAGAAGCTCTTAAAAACTCATCATAAACAAATAGTAAAAGGTTTTATATAAGATTCATAGTTCAAATAATAATAACCATATTCATTAAGTGTCTTCAGACAGGAATCAATCAAAAACTAATCAAAAATCAACAAAATATTCATTCATTATCATATTTTCTTGCACCTTAACCCTTAATTATGCACAGCCTACATATGTGCGAGGGAGAGAGAGTGTGTGTGTGTGTGTGTGCGTGTGTGTAAGTAAGGGGTATGAACCGGTGCTAGCCTGAAGCACACCTGTGCGATTCCTTGTTGTTGTTGTTGTTGTTTCTTTCACGTTTTTAATTAACTAAATAATACGACAGTTGCTGTGCCCTAGCCAAGAAATAAAAATTTACATTGCGAGTGTCCATCAATCAAGGGGAAAATTGTTGTAGCCAAAGTGGCAAAGCCGCAAGAAAAGCGAAAGCGGAAAAGCGGGAAAAACCATGACTATGTGGACAGCGTGTAGAAAGAGAATAGATACAAACAAAAAAAAAAAAAAAAGGAAAAACTAATCCATCAGACTCAATACTCATTTGCATTCAAATCAAATGGAAGGAGTTTAACTATAAGTATCTATGTGTAACTGTGTATGTGTGTGTGTGTGTGTGTGTGTGTGTGTGTGTGTGTATTAAGGGGAGGACATACAAATAGTCGAATAGGGAAGGATGGGTTAGGGTGACCAGTAAAAACATTTATACTCAATAAAATGAAATGAAACCTTATGTTACTTTTGGGTACAAATTTTTAAGCCATACGGAAGCATAGTCAAAAAGGGAAAGAGAATAGCGAATAGAACATATGGATGCCGTGTCAAATGATGACGATGATGATGATGATGATGATGATGATGATGATGATGATGATGTTGGGGCTGTGCTGTTGAAATGAGTAGCAGCTTAAGCCATAGAAGTGCATTTTGTGGCATGTGTCTTTTAATTATGCTAAAAGCTAACAACAACAATAACAAGTCAAACAAATGCTTGCTTGCAACATAACAACAGCAGCAACAACAACTGTCAATGTTGTTCTAAATTGAAGTTGAAATTGGGATGGTCATTGATATGATACGATACAATATGGAAGAGGGTGCAAAATGCAACCCCTTATATCTAAATACATATAAATATAACCACTCTATACCGTTATATATATGTATATGTATGTAGATATATATAGAGCAGTATATGTCCTTTGGGAAATTTGTATCGACAGCTGACTGACAACTGTTCTAATGTGTTACATTTAACCCAATGCATTGGCGCATTTATCAGCTCATTTCACACACACACACACACTCATAAACATGGCCAACTAACAAGTAACAAACAACTTACAAATAATATAATAAAAACTATTCTTTTGCAATAAATGATGATAATGATGATGATGATGATGATCATAATGTATACAATGCAGTAGATGACAATGATGATGATGATGATGATGATGACGTTGTCGAAGACATAGACGTAGATGTAGACGTAGACGTACACGTAGACGCAGACATCTAAGTAGAAGAAGAAGAAGAAGAAGACATAGACAATTACGTTGACTGACCAATGGTCGCGGCCTCGCCAAAGCTCACATGTGCGAGATCTTTATCAACACGTCATGCTTAAGTCTTCATTAGCGACGTCTTCAAGTGGCCGACAGAGCTACATAGCCACATAGCTACATAGCCACAGAGCCACATAACCACATAACTATATAGCCACATAGCCATAGTAACAGACAACAGACAAAGCCGGGCCAAGCACTTTGGCAACACACACTTGTAATGATCATTAACATGCAGCTAAAGCGAAAATTGCTCAGACGCGCGCTAACGTGTCTAACTGCCAAACAGCACGCGGATCTCTATTCCAATAGTAACAGCAACAGCAACAGCAACAGCAACAGCAACAGCAACAACAACTGCAACTCAAACTTCCACTACAACTCTAACTGCAACTGCAACTGCAACTTCAATCCCAAGTCCAAGCCATAGACGAAATCAAATTGTTAGTCTTAGTCTAAGTCGAACTTAAAGTCTAAGTCTCAGTTGAAGTTTAAGTCTAGGTCTATGTTTAAGTCTATGTCTCAGTTCCCCTTGCAATTACACTCTCTCACACACACACACTCTCTCTCTCTCACTCTCTCGCTATCTGTCTCTTTCAATCTTGAAATAGCACAATGACAGTAGACACCTTGAAGGCACAGTGGACTCAGCCAAGGCTATACAATATCCATTTGACAACTTTAAAAATAAATATTTATTAATTATAATTTACTTATTTTTAAAAGTCAAATTTTTATAAATTGACGATCTTTAAAACTTTATTTATGTATAATAAATATAATAAAAATTTATTTATATATAATACATACAAATATCAAACCCAATGGAAAACATTTTTATGTGAATAAATTAATAGTTAATAAATATATTTAAGTATGTAAAATATTTATTTAACATAAATTTTTTATTTTTTTTTTAATTGTAATTGTAATTTATTTTCTTTCCTTTATTAATTTATAATTCTAATTTATCTATTTATACTTTTTAAATTTTTTATTTACGGAATAATAAAAGTTTTTGTAATGTCATTTATATATTTAATATATATTTAATATATTATTTTAGAATATTTTTTAAATATATTTTTTAAATTTATTATATAGTAGTTTTGTATATTTATAAAATATTTTCTTAATTTATTATATTTTTTGTTATTCGTCTTAAATGATATTTTTTAATTAATAATAAATTTGAAAAATTTAATGAGATATTTTTTAACACTATACGTATGTTTTAATTTTTATATATGTTAAAACTTCCTATAGTTGAATATTATCTATATATATATTTATTTTATTTAATGTATATTTATTTTTCTTATTTTTTTATTATTTACTTTTGATGTAATTGTCAACTTTTTTTTATTATTAATTATATTTGATTTTTACCACCTATCCCTTAGGTTTTATGCTTTAAGTATTTAGTTGACTTATTTACAAAATATTTATATATCATTATAATCGGTTCCTGGACACTGTGCATTGGCAAGCTTCTTATGGTCCAGCTCCTCGCTGTCTGACTGACTACCGGTATTAGGTGGTCCAGCTGTAGTCTTACCTGAGGTATCCCAGCCAGATCGACAAACACATCTATGAAGCCAGGCCCAAACGCAGCTAACTTAATTTTATTTTCCATTTTCTATCTCTTTTTTTCGTTAGTTGCGCACGCGAAAATTTTTTAGCCACATTTCCCGCTGTGTGGCGTGGTCAAGTCAAAGCAGCGGGGTGAGTGGTGTCGAGCAGAGTGGCCTTCATGTTTTTCACGCTGTTGTTGCATATTTCACACACAGCTTGCGGCAACACCTCGTGAGTGGACCACAGCAGCAGCAGCAGCAGCAACAGCAGCAACTTGGATCAGGCTGGAAACCCCTTTGCAGTCACTAAAAGACTTTGGCAAGAAAATTAGTGCAAAATAGGCGATGTTGCTTTCTGTTATGTACATTTATATATATATATATATATATATATATGTGTGTGTGTGTGTGTGTGTGTGTGTTAGTGTGCATAAATTTGTGTGCATGATCGGCAGCAATAATTTTATTTGTTTACGATTATGTTCGCTGCCCAAACAGCCAACAAGCGATCGTCGTTGTTGGCTCAGCACTAGCCTCAGTCGCGTCACTCATACGCCCCGACGACAGCGGTAACAGCAGCTACAGCACTCACAGCAGCAGCAGCAGCAGCAACACCAACAGCAACTGCAACTGCAACAACAACAACAACAGCAGTAGCAGAAGCAGCATAACAGACTTTGTGGCCCCCGTATCCAGCTGGCCAATGGATCCGGGCCAATGCAGACAACAGAGTCCACTTCTTGGCTTTAAGTTGTTGTCGATCTTGTAGGCAGGCGCCTGCGCCTCGCTCGCTCGTTCAATTCATGTGAAAATTGCCATAAATTTGAACAGTTCGAGCAGTTCGAGCGGTTCGAGCAACTTTTTTGAGGCTCCTTTCCTAACATATATATATATATATATATATATATATATATATATATTGATTTGCTGAGGGAGGGGTTAGGGGTATATGCTGTATTGGGTTGAATTGGTTTAGATTGAGTAAAGGAGGGAATCATTTGGTATAAGGTTGTAGGTGGTGGGGCAGAGATTGGGATTTATTGTTTATTGAAATTGCCACAAAACGGTGCAAAATAATGAGAAAATCGCTGCAGTTGGACAGTTTTATGTTTTCATTTCAAAAGTTGTTTGCATTTTTAGTTGTCAGAAACGAGCGCTATTTGAGTCATGTAACCGTAGACGTCATTAAATCTATGCCTCCTATTACCATTCATATTACAATATACATACATATATATATATATACACAGATATATATATATATATATACAGATATCTAAAATTCTAAATCTGAAGCTGTATCTATTATGGCACGTGCACATCTTTTGTTGCAATTTGAGAGAAAGAGCTTCGAGATGTTTTCTCCCATGGCAGCTTGTTAATTTTTATGTTTTGTGCTTGTGTCTAAAAGCAAAAATCACGTCTAATCAAGATTGATAGTGCGTAACGCATTTATGTCTGACTTTCGACACTGAATCTTTTTATACCAACCCCCAATAGCATCAGCAATAGACCACGACAAGAGACAACAGACAACATCAACGACAACGACAACGACAACGACAACGACAGGGGCGAAATCAACCCCAATCTAAGAAACACACTGATTGCCACATTTGCGCTTTTGTTGGTCAAATGTTTATGCCGCAAGTTGCAGCCACTGAAGGGCGACAAAAAAAAAAAAAAAAACAAAACAAAAGTACTCACAGTACCACAGTACCATAGCCCACAACCCACAACCTTAGCTCAAACCCAAAAACCAATACTCAAAGCCCACATGTGCCATTAGCAACGGCTGCGTTGATTAAGTTATAAAATGTGATTTCACATTTTTGAAACTCTATTAAATGATCATTGCAATGACATACAAATGGCATACATATATATATATATATATATATATATATACTCTACTATATATATCTATAGCCAACATAGCACTTTAACCTTTATTACCTTTAACAAACTATTAACAAGTCTTCTATAACAACATTTGCATAGATTTAGTTTGAAATCCTTTATTCATTTATCAGACATTTTAAAGCACATTTCTTGTTTCGTATTATGAATCTATATATTCATCTTCCAAAGCCACCAAGTCCTATATATATTGCCATTATATTCACCCAATATATATATCCTAATTAATAAGTTTCATTATTGTTATCGTAATCATCAGAAATAAGCATCAAATATATTGTTTACTTGGATTTGCTTATCCTTTTGTCAAGTATCTAGTTTCATTAGCTTCTCAAGTTCTTTGCGTTCATACATGACTTGAGTTATATTATAAGACAAATAAATTTATCTATTTTCAAATAGTAAATGTATTTAAATCAAGTATTTTTTTTAGAAAATAGAAATTTCCACTTATAATATATCATTTCGGAGCAATTCGGAGTATTTCGGAATTCTCTTCAAGTTAAAAAATTTTTAAGAATTTTTTATATTTGAAACTTATTTGTTTTAGACTCTTATTGTTTGCTTTACATCTTTTGCATATTTTTTTTTATTAACTTCTTTCGGTTTCTGTTTTCTTTTAGCTTTGCAATGCCTTTAGCAAAATTCAAAAAAGAGAAACTTTTTCGCTCCCAATAAACTGAGCTGAATATAAGCTTATAGCCATTCCTAATAGCTTAATAAATTCTTTACAATATATCCCTTTAAGTCAACTAAGCGCTGATTTCATTGAATTCATTCGTTTATAATTTAAAATAAAGTCATACAAAAGCTACAATAAAAACTTATTCAAATTCCTTAAATCAATATTATATATTATAGCTTAACTATATTCTACATACTATTTCAATTATAGCATCTTATTGTTAAGCTTATCTTCTCTCAAGTTTAGTTAAAGGCCAAGTTATTAACTACTAATATGAAATAATATTTCATTCAAATATTTCTTTCCCCATTTCATTCAAGTAATGCTGCATCTGGTCGCATAAATATTGCATTTCATTTCAAAATTTTTGCTAAACGGATTAGCAGAAAAACTCTTATAAAAAGAAAAAGTATGTATTTACATACATAACAAACATATATATACATACATATTACAAAACATTACATATATATATATATATATGTTAAAATATATATATACATAATTAGTGTATCACTTGAGTACAGCTGTCAGTGGCCATTGAACAACTGTCGCTGGGTAAAGCATAACGCGTTGCCAATTTGAACAGATTTCACATTTGAATGGTAAATATTTGTTAAGACAAATGTATTACAAATCATAAGAGGGAAAGAGAGAGTGGGAAAGAGTGGGATAGTACAAGATATGCGGAAATTACAAAAGAAATGTCCGTATAGTATTTATGCTTGTATTTAATTTGATTTTTTGTCTATTTTCATTTTCATTTCCATTTTTGTTTTTGCATTGTTTTTCGTAGTTTTCGTTTTTCAGAACATTTGCCAATAATTCGCATACAAGTCTGTCCACATTTACCATATAGTATCTCTTGTTTTTGTCCTGCCTATATCAAATTCTTTGAGGGTTGGAAAAAAAAAGAAAATAACTATAAAAATTCAATATTCTAAAGGTGAATAACAATGTGCGGCAATTAGATACCCTACAAAAACTTAGAGGCTACTTAAAGTGAAAGATAAAAGCAAAGAAATATAATTTTTTTTATATAAAAAGAACAATTTTAAATTTAAAAAAATTAACTAATATAAATAAAGGCAATTGTAAGACACCCTGTATTTTATTTAAAAATAAAATAAAAGCAACATAAATATATTAATGTCTACAATACAGTTTAACAAACATTTTTTATGTCAAAGAGTATACCCTATATAAGATATACATAAGAATAACAGGGTATTAAAAACAATAGTGCAAATGTTCGAATGTTTGAGTGTCCAAGTGCGTGACTGAGTGCGTTTGAGTGGGCATTAGAGGTGGCATCAATCGATTGCCGGGGACAACCCTCTGGGTTGAAGTAGCAAAATCGCTCAATGACACGAAATCCGTGCAATTAACTTAATTAAAATGAAATAACAAGTGCTCAGCACTCGCAAAACCTTTTACTCTTTCCTCTCCGCTCCTCACTCTCCCCTACTCACACTCTTTCTAATATAAACTACATTGTGTTACTCCAATTACAATTACAATTCGTTCGCTAGCCAAAATTTACGTCTTTTATTTGTTTTTGTGCTTGAACAAATGTCAACCTTTTTATGTATTCCTCTCTTCTTCCTTTACCCAATTTTATTCTTTATATTTGGGTTTAGTCCTTGTTATGTTTACACAAATTGTGTTTACACGACAAATGAGTAGTTGTACTATGTACAAATGATATATATATATAATTTTAATTTATACAATGTACAAAGTACTAAAATGAAATTGTTTGACAAACAACCAAACGAAATTTTGTTTATTTTCCATTTGATTTACTAATATTAATTAAAAATTTTCCGTATATTTATATCTAGTGCCTTGGGAAATACAAGTAAATATTCATACATACATACATACATACACATATATATATATATATATATATATATGTATATGAAATTAATTAGTAAATATTATTATTGTACAAGCTATCAACTATTTGTTATGTTCATTGCATTGTTTAACATGTTGTTAGCCTCAAGCAATAGCAAGTGTTTACAATAGATCGTTATGGCATACAGCCAATATACTGAGATATGAGGAAATCTATGCTGGAAAATACATGGTAACTATCCGCTGCAACTGCATATCAATTTCATGGCTAAGCATTAATTAGACACAACACTGTACAACATAAGAAAGGCAAGAATAACTTTGTGCAGATCAAATTCCTTAGCATTAAGTAACACCACAAAAATTTCTAATAAAACCAATCAAGCTTTTAATATTAAGTAATCATTAATATATTATATTTAAAATAGTGGCTAATAATAAATACAAAGAAGAGATAGAAGAGCATCCTTAAAATATATAAAAATAATACAAAATAAATAAAGTAAAATTTTTAGCTTTATATTAGATTTTATGGATTGCTTATCAAAGCAATTTCTAGCAATTTCATTTCTTAAAATACTCTTATAAATTTTTAAAAGAAAAATAAAACCATATAGAAACTTTACTCTTTGATTCACTTAAATTTAAGATATCCTATATAAAATTGTTAGCTTTGGCAAAACATTGCCAAAGTTGAATTTATTTTATTTTTAGCTGCCAACAAATAACTCATGCAGTACGCCTGCCCATATCGTATTCAAATCTAAACTAAAATCCTATTAAAATACTAAAGAAACAATCAGCCATATTCTATAACCACTATTTCAAGCCAAACTACTTCTGCTGTGTGCTCCATCTTCACCTAAATGCAGCTTGCCTCAGTTGAAAGTCAGTTTCACAGCTTGAAAGGGAACTGTTAGTCATATACATATATTAATTGGCTTAGTTTTCCTATATAAGACAAGCTTTTCTTATCTTTGGAAGTAATTATAAAAATAAATAAATACTTAAGTTTTTTTATGTTCAACTCTCGTAGTTGTGTTAACTAGTGTAAATAGAGGAGATTATTTGAAATTAAAATTTTATTCTTTTATACATTTCATTATGTAAAATCATTATAATATAATAAAAGTTATATTTAGTATTATAAATATGCTGAAATTTCTTTCTCTCATACAAATTGAGGCAGCTGCAAAAGTCAATATCCGTGGCATGTACTTGTATTCACATTACCCAGCTCCAGTTTCAACAAATACCTAACAAATAGCTTTAAGGCTTGCAAATCAGCCACAGATACCCCAACAAGCAGCAAAACAGAGAAAGAGAGAAAAACAGAGAGAGAGAGAGAGATTACAGAAAAGCAACCAAATCCAAAAACCGTAACACACGACAAACCAACTTTAATGGAGCTCCTAACTGTAGCTAACGGAGGATACCAACACCGAATACCCAATATTTAACTACGCAATACCTACTAGCCAGAACTAAGAGCTCTGAGCCAAGAGCTAAAAGCTAAAAGCTGTGAGCTGAGAGCTAAGAGCTAAGAGCCAAGAGCTGAGAGCTAGAAGGAGTCAACAAACCGAAACGAAATGGAACGAAACGAAGCGCCTGCCATGGCAGCAACTTAAATTTCGAGCGGAACTCGGGTCTTCGGGACTAAAAGCTTTCAGGGCAAATTTATTACACGCTAACACAGAGCACCACCCTCTTGGTGTCTATACCAAAAAAAAAAAAAAAAGAAAAATAGAAAAAACTCCAAGCATTTTTATTTTTGTATGTTTTGGGGAGACGGGGTGGGGGTACGGTGTGTAGCAAAGAATTCTAATAAATGTCAGACGCTCCCCAAGCACAAACACAAAGCAAATTCCTTTTGATGAACTCGAAATTGTGCACGTGCAAAGCCAACGAATCCTCCAGGCAGTAAGGACACGTCTAAAGCTGAAACTACCACCCCACAATATGTCTAATAGGTGGGGGGAGAGTGCATAAATATAAATGTATGAGTTTGTGTGGGTGTGTGTGTCGAGAGTTAACGAGTTCAAATGTATTCATGAGCTGGCTCTTACCAGTCAATGTGGGTGGGGCTGCCAGTTGGCGGTTGGCAGCCCGCTAGGTTGGGATTGGAATTGAGATTGGGTTTTGGGTTTTTGGGTTTGGGTATGAGTTTAGGTTTGAATTTCGGTTTGGGGATGGTGCGTTCATATGAGAGCCTGAGGGATAGAGGGGTTGGCAGTATTACGGTTTCCTGTCAGCTGTTTTTGCGCTGTTCTCACTTCTACTTGGGGGTTGGTCGGCTGCTCTGACTTATTGCCTTGCCTTGCCTTGACTTGCCTTTCATTTAGACATGCGGTCGTATGGCTATGTCTGACACTGCCTCTAACTTTGACTATGGATTTGGATATGGGTATGGGTATGGGTATGGGTTTCAGTATGAGTTTGTGTTTCGTGTTCATGTTTCGTATTTGTGTGACGAATCTTTTTTTATGTTTTGCAATTTGCAGGTGTTCCAATGCGCATCTGTAGATATTTTATATATACATATTGTATACATATATGTGTGCGTGTGTGTGTTTGTTGTGTGAAATGTGTGCGTAAGCATTGAGAAAAAGTGAAGCAAAAACAAACATTTCATAGTGAATGAGGCGATAACAGGCTACAACAGACAACTAAATAGACAACCAAATAGATAGACAGGCAGACAGAGAGACAGACAAACAAGAAGTGTTAAGTATCCGCCGTGTTGTGATGCTGTGCAGAACTCAGAACTTGAGATCAATTCCATTCCAAGATCACCGCCAGATGAGCGAAGTATATAAAATTAAATATTTCCACATACATTTTCAAATAAATGCACACTGTCCGTGGTCGAACTCTATATATTTTTTTTGTTATTTCTTCTTATTACGCGTATCATTTCTCCTGCCCTTTTCCCTTCCTTCTTTCATGCTTTGTGGATGTGTTGAGTATATCATCAGCAGCTCGTTAAATACTGAGCAGCAATTGTTGTCTGGCAACTGGCTGCCACTGTATCCAGTTTGTAGGTCTCTTATTTTTTATAAGTATATGTTTATATATGTGTGTGTGTGTGTGTGTGTGTGTGTATATTATAGATACATCAATTACTTGTAGCATGTCGAAAATTTAGTGGGCAGTTTGCTGCCGCAACAAATCGCATTCATTAGGCGCACAAATCGCACACTTATCGACCATTTCATATGCATTCATTATAAATTTATGCGAATCTATTATGGCTAACAAAATTTGAGTGTAAATTGTAAATATGCCATTCAGTACAGTGGTTAAACGCTATGCCCGCCATGTTAGCACCTAACCACCCGCTGTGATGACGATCGTGGCACTGAAAATAATCGTTATATACTCATATACACATACTCATACTCACACTCACACTCACACTCACACTCATATTCATACTCATAGCTATAGTCATAGTAAGTATGAATAGTAGTCATATGTTATATGATAAATATTATGTTATGGTATAGTGTTAAGCTATAAGTGTTAAGTGTGGCGAATGAGCCGCATTGCAACCGGGCTTTCAATTTAGACCCCCATAAGGCATAACCCATTGCAACTTGCAACTTGCAACTTGCATGCTCACCTGGAGCACCAACAGCTAATGTTCATAAATCATAATATACATATGTATATATATTTATATATATATATATATACATATGAATATATATATGTATGGTTTATCTAAAGTATATATAGTATTTTAATTATAATGTAGACTTACCTGTGGCATCTGCTCTTCATCGAACATCAGTCGTACTGGCTTCATTCATGTCTGCTGCCAATCAAAGTTGTGCCCCAGAGGTTAACGCAGTTTTAGAGAAAAACCAGAACATAGTATTTTTGTTCTTTTTCTTTCTTTCTTTCTTAACTCATTTAATTTTTTCTTGTTTTTTAAGGTACAAGTATTTCACTTTATTTATCTGGCGCATAAATAAAATATTTTTGTACATTTTTGGTCAGCTGTTTCCCATCAACGGACGGACAGAGAACCATAACCCATACCAGCAGCAGAAGCTGTCGGTGGTCTGTCGATTACATATATATATATATATAATGTGTATTGAGATGGGAAGGGGTTAAGAGAGAGGTATAGTGTTGTTGCTGGGGGAAACTGTAGATTGTATCACCTCAAATTTGTGGTCGTTCTTTCTGTGGCAAGTGGCATAAAAAGCACACTAATGTTGCATAAAATTCAAATGAAATCAACTGTTAGGCGGCTTTCAGTGAGCTATTTAATTTCCCAAAAAAAAATAAGTTTATAAAAAATTTTAACAGAATTAAGAAAATAAATACAAAAATTTTCATAAATTTGCAGACATATACAAAATATTCATACATTTCAACTCAAAAAAAGTAATATATATACATATATATATATATATATATATATATATAGATATAAGTATATTTCGTCTGAATGATATTTATTTGTACATATTTTATTTACTCAAACATGATTTTTTATACAAAATTTTCAACAGAATTTTCCACATGTGTAAATTATTTTCTAATCCCATTGAAAGCTGCTTCCAATAAACATCAAATCGAATTAATATCATTTAAAATATTTAAGTATTTTTTTATTTTCATTAAAGAAGTAAATTAAAAAGCATTTTAATTAAAATCAACAAATTAAGAGAAAAACTAATAATATCTTATTTCATATATTATTCTCAATTTTCACTATTATTATTACAATACACTTTGCTTTTGCTAATTATATATTAATTTAATATATCGAATACTTTAAGAGCACTTTAACTTGGTTAAGAAATGTCTATTAAACACAATCAAGCTGCTATTCGAATCCAGCATCCTTTAAGGAATCGTCTAGGGTTTCGAGAAAAAGCCCTGAAATCACTTAGTTTCCCACAGGATATGAAATTAATAGAAGCAAATGCTATTCCATTCAAAATAAGTTGATAATATAATACTAATTATAATTTTTAAAATAATATGGAAACTCTTAAAGTAAGAGCAAATTAATTTTATATATGTACAAAATAATAATCAATGCTAATTAATTAATAAATTTTTTTTGTTTTCCAGAAATGCATAGGATAATCACTTTAAATAAAATATGAGTTGCTATATAGCAATCTTTAAGATATAGTTTAATATGAAAAATTCATGTCGAATATTGTTACTAATTAAAATTATAATAAAATAATAGAATTAAATTATAATTAAAATTAATAATATTATAATTAATTTGAATAATTAAATTAAAATTAAAACTAATAAAATTATAATTAATTTCATAATTAAAATTAAGTTTTATAATTTCTAATACTTTTTACTGCTTGTTATATACTTTTTAATTTACTTTTAATAATTATATGAATAAAAGAAATAAATAAGTTATAATAAAATGTTTTATAACAAAATTTGATTAATAATATAATTTATTTTTAGTGCAAGTTAATGCAAATTTTGTCCAAAATTAATTTTTAAAGGGTTTGTATATAGAAAAAAAAATCCGGATTATTTTTTAAACATGTTTTTTCCTTTTTTTTATAAATCCTTTTATTTGTTTCCTTTTTTTAATCAAAAATATTTATTAAGATCGCTTGATGAACAGCGGGAGTAAAAACAAATAAGAAGTCTGTAGTCGAGTGTACCCGACTACGAGAGCCCCTTTGCCTACATATACCGCCATACACACACATACTCATACATACACACAGCTCTGCACGTACTTAGCCATTGCGCGCGCCTTTTAGCCCCCCACGCTCTATAGCGCGGTACTTAATGTTGTATAACTTCCGTGTTTATTGTTCAATTTTAACGAAATTTACAACGTAGATGAAGAATTGTCTTTTTAATATGTTTGCAAAAAAGAAATTTGATCGGTTAAAAGTTGTACCTTTTACTTGTATAGCGTACAAACATACAAATCTACGTTCCAAATTTCGTTGCTCTAGCTCTTATTTTGCGTGCACTACTATACCCCCCCGGGGCCCAAAACGCCAGTTTTGATGATCTATAACTTCCGAGATTTTTGATCAATCTTACCCAGATCGGTTGAAAATTGTGCTTAATAATCGTTTTTTTCGATTTGCGGGGGTCGGGGGACAAAATTCAAGAATCTAAAACAAACTTGTATAGCGTACGAACATAACAAATCTACGTTCCAAATTTCGTTGCTCTAGCTCTTATTTTGCGAGCACTACTATACCCCCCGGGGCCCATAACGCCACTTTCGATAATCTATAACTTCCGAGATTTTTGATCAATCTTACCCAGATTCACAACATCGATTAAGAATGGTCTAATTATGATGTGTGCCAAAAATAAATTTGATCGGTTGAAAATTTTGCTTAATAATCGTTTTTTTCGATTTGCGGGGGTCAGGGGAGGAAATTCAAAAATAAAAAACAAACTCGTATAACCTACGAACTTAACGAATGTAGATTTCAAGTTTGGTTGCTCTAGTCTCTGAGAAACAGCCGTTCATACAGACGGACAGACGGACAGACAGACAGACGGACAGGGCTAGATGAACTCGTCTTGTCGTCCTGATTCAGAATATATATACTTTATGGGGTCTCCGATGATTATTTCTATGTGTTACATACTTTTCGATTTTGCACATTTCCAATAGCTCCGCTTTGCTTCTTTTTTACAAAAAGGCAAAGGGGCTAAAAATATAATAAAATTAAATATACTATATAAATAATAAATATGCTATATAATTAATAAATATAATTTTAAAATTTTTTATTATATATAACTACATACATAATATATATTACTATATTAATAGAGGGCACAAAAGAGCTTTGTCATCGTGTCGAAAATAAACAGAGATTATTTTAATTATTAATTAAATGATCATTTATTTGACTGCTTTCGTTTTATTCACACATATTATTACAAATATTGATATTAATATATATAATATATATAAATTAATAAATTAAAATTTAGTCAAGGTTTAATGGATCATCATTATATTAAGTATATAATACACTTCAATCTGGAACTATTAAGCAAGTATTAAATTTTGCCATACAAAAAAACAATTATTGCATTAGACAAATATCAGATAGAAAGTGAAATATTTATATATTGTAAATATTTAAGAATATATATATATATATATACTGTCCATAAACATTTCTTACTTCATAATATTTGCCATTAAACTTGCAACATGTTGATAGCAGAAACAAAGTAAGTAAAAGGTTTGGCTATATGACAGATTCCAGATATATACTGTATGCATATATATGTATATGATTTTGAAAGTATAAGCACTTGAGTCACAGTTAACTAGTCACTTGACTTAAGTAAGAGGTAAAAGGTTATATGCACATGGGATTTATATAAGGAGGTCAGAGTCAAATGATTATTGATTGGGATATATCCGTCAATGCATATCTTATGATGTCAGTCTACTGATTCTTCCGTTCATTTGTGGCTTGTCAACACGAAATCTTTGACGAATGCCTTTAGACACAACACAACAGGCAACAGACAACAGACAACAGACAACAGACAACGACAACCAACACACACACAGATATACACTTACACATACATAAGACACAACACATGTTCACTGCCTGTTGCGGCCATGTTGCAAGACACAAAATTCTAACAAGCAAATAATTCTCCATTCTCTTATTTGATGTAGGTATATTTATTGCAGTCATGCCACGGCGACGAAAGGCTTCTTAGAAAACACAAAACACAAAATATAAAATACAAAATGCAAGAAAAAAATCATGTGGCAATCAATGCTGAGGGGGAGTTGGAACGGGTTGAGGTGCAGGTTTAAGCAGGAGGAGTGCCAGTTGCAGTTGCAGTTGCAGTGGCAGTGCCACTTGGTTCGTGGGCACACACTACATAACATATATATATATATATATATATATATATATATGCTACAGTTGGGGGATTGAATTGAATTTGTCTATGTATGTGTGTGTGTGTGCGTTGTCTGTAACCAAATGTATACGAACGATTGACTGTCGTGAAGCTTCGTTTAAATGCATTTTTAATTAATTATGCGACGCGCGTGCCACATGCAACATCAGTAGGTAAGCGGCAAAGGGGACAGCAATGATATATACAAATGCGACCGGCGAGCGGGCGACAGTCATAAAAATGCAGCAAGAAATTTTCAAATTTGTAAAACGCACAACATTCCCAATGAATGCCACGACGATGCCGATTCAGATGCCGATGCAGATGCCAATGTTGATGCTGATGCTGATGCTGATGCTGATGCTGTAGCTATAGCTGATGGTGATTCGAATGCCCATTGCTGCCACATCCTCAACCAAAGCCTTAGCCTCAGCCTCAGCCTAGCCTCATAGCATCAACGTCAACCTCATCTTTATCCTCATTCTCATTCTCATTCTGATTCTCATTCGTTGTCGTTGTCGTTGTCGTTGTCATATGCCCAAATGCCAGATTCGTGTTCCTTACTTCATACATGCATCACCATCACGTACCCCATGCCACATGCCCCCTTGCACCCATCCCAGCATGCCCCATGTTCATGCCACGCATGTGTTAATCTGCGTGGAGCACAATTAATTTTCTGCAAATGCTTTGAAACGAATTTTCTTTTTTTATTTTCTTCATCTTTTTTTCATTTTTTTTTTTTTTCGACTAACAATGAAGAGGACCAGAGCAAAGTTACCCCCCATATACCAAGTTCATGTCCAAGTCGGCTCTGTTCGGGGGGTTTATGTTTTATTAATTGTGCTCAAGTGCTGGAGGAGCCAAAGAAGCCAAAAGGAGCAACAGGGAGGCACTCGCTGACTGCCTGGATGGCTGGCTGGCTAATTACTAAAAAATTGGCAGTTGTCGTTGATTTTATGCTAAATTATTTGTCAGAGAGACGCTGCCAATGCGTGACTGTCGGCTGCCACAGCTGCCTCAGCTGCTCAAATGCTGTTGCAAGTCTTCTTCAATGTTGCTGCTGCTCCCCTTTAAACAAGTCCCAATAGATTTATGGTTGCCATTTGAATTTTTATGAATTTCTGAATACAGATTTGCTTTGACATTTGCATTGAAAGTGAACCAGTAGCTAAAGACTGACAACTGTAGACTGTAGCCTGTAGCCTGTAGCCTGTAGCCTGTAGACTGTAGACTGCATACCAATAGAGTATTTGTCCTAGTGTATGTTAACTTAATGGTTCATTGCTTTAGTGTTAACCGTTATAACTGTCTACAAATTGTAGCTAGAAGTTCCAAGACTTGAAGCTATTTCATAGCCCAATAAATTTTAATACATTTTACATAGTGAATGTACATTGCTTCATTATGGTAAATGTAAAATTAAAAAAAAGAACACAATTTAATTGTAATTAAATATCCTTAACTGCATACATATATATACTATATACTATACTTATATACATACATATATATTTAAGGCATTTTTATTAATTGTCTTATTGCCTTAAAGTGGCGTTAAACCTGTTACAGCAATTTGGTTAATGTTTGATTAACAAAATAAATAAACTTCATTAAATTTATTATAATAAAATCACAATTTAAGAGTATTTAACAGTTAATAAACTCAGTTAAAATTTATTTGTATTTTCAAATTAATTTTATTGTATAAAACGTTAATTTATCATGCTTTAAAACTCGCTCAAATTCTTACTCCAGCATATATATATATATATTATATAGAACTTTTAGCAAAATAAATGTACAATTTTTAAAGTCTTATCTTTATAATTTTAAATAAAAATAATTGATTAGATATTATAGAAATTATAAAAAATATACAATTAATAGATATATGATATATATATATATAAAATATCAACATTTTCCCTTAACTGAACTGCATGCAATTTTCTAAGACGAAAGTTTATTCATTTTCAATCTGTTGTATGATATAAGCCTATGATATACTATTTACATACTAATAATAAATAATAATAAAATTTTTTACATAATATAAAAATATATATTAATAAAAACAATCCAATATAATATAATATAATAGTTAAGCAGCTATAAGAATTACAATTAAAAGCAATAAAATTTTATATTTTATATTGAAAGTTTTGTTATAAAATTAATATTAGAATTTCTTTATGTTTATTTTTAGTTTTATTAGATCAATTTTAATTAAATTTTGCAATTTATTAATCATGATATTTATTTAGAAAACAGATTTTATATTTAGTATAAACACTTATTATTTTATTTATTTATAATTATTTATTTATTTTTTATTATTATTTTCATGCATTCTATGAAATTGCTTGAAATTATTTCAGTAGGTTAAAATAAATAAAGAAAATTTGTATATAGCTTAGGGCAATATTTATTATAATTAAGTATTATTAGGTATATTGTATACATAATAAATATTAAAATTATAAAAAAAAGATCAAGTGATATCAATATTTAAAGTTTTATTCGCCCGAAATGCGTTGCTATGCCAAACTTTTAGCTACATCATAGTCTAAGTATAATATAATATAATATAATATATGGAAAGAGGATTAAAATAAAAGGTATTCTTAAAGAGAAAAGGACAGATAGGTATAATAGTGAGAAGGAGAGAGCGATAGAGAGATGCAGGGAAAGAGCAAAGAGTTTAAACTTCTAATCGTAATATCAATTCAACTTCAGCTTTTGCTGAGAAAAAACAAAAATATGGCAGAATATTCTATAATATTCTTTGAATTTGATTTTTGATTTCTTAATTCTTAAGAAGTAGTCATAAATGTGGCTAAAGCACGCACCTTTTGGCCAATGAATTTTAGTATTAACCAAAACATTAACATGGAATTTTAAGACAATTTATAGATACATTAATTTGTTGTCTTTGAACCAGAGCTATTAAAAGGCCGCGACACTAGACCCCCCTAATACATATATATAAATACAAAATATATATATATATAGATATATATATATTCATGCACACATATAGTTTCAAATTGGTTAAAGTTAGCATACAATTAAAATTAAGTATCAAAGAAACGTGCAACATGTTGCTTTTACGATGCAGCTGGTTAACATTTCAACTAATCAAAAGTTCTTTAAAACTTCTTTATAATACTGCCACATGCTTTGCATAGTTCGACTAATTCTAGAATCTTAAGTATCCTCTCATTTGGTATCATTTCGTATCGTTTGGTTTATTCTTTAGCCAAATTCAAATGCCTCATAAATTGTCAGCTGATTAGTGCAACAATTTTCACTGCCACAAAATCTAATAAAAAGTGTCTTTAAGTAAAAATACACACACACACACACACATACATACACACAATCATATATGTCTGTGTAGTTAGATAGATGCAATGACTATGCCACAGACATCAACTAATTGCAGTCAAATGCAGCATACATCATGCAGCATGCAGCATATACCGTATATATATATATATATATATACATGAAGGATGCTAAAGTTTGCCTTGCCACAAAATGTATCTCATAGATACGCGAAGTGAGTGCACGGCGCTACAATTTACAAGTTGCAATAAAAATCAAATTGCAACGACTAAACGACTAAAACGACTAATTTTACACAAGTTAATAAATTTGGGAAACAAAACACAGACAGGCACAGAAAGATACAAATACAGATGCAGATACAGATATATATATATATATATTCATATATATATATATATAGATATAGAGGCAGACAGTATACCAGACATGGGCAGAGAAAGACAGAGAGAGATCGTGCTGCGTGCTGTTGATCTGTTGCTAGCTAAATGTGTTGTGTGAAGGATGTAGGTGGTTAAGGGGGGAGGGTGAGAGTTGGGAGTTGGGATGATGTTGAACTGGTCCCCAGGTTGATCTTCATATTTAGTAAAGCAACAAATTATTGTAGCAATTTCCAGGCGCAATTTGCCGAAAAAGCAACAAGCAGAAATGCACAGGGAAAACATATGGAAAATTATAGTAATAAATATTTGCTGGCTGCCTCACTGAGAATTGAGAATTGTGTATAAAATGTGTGTGTGTGTGTGTGTGTGTGCAGAATAGAGGAGGGGTAGGTGCAAAAGTTAAAGCTGTAGCAGAAGCACGAGCTGAAGCTGGAGCTGAAGCAGGAGCAGCGGCAGCAGGACAGACGACACGCAGCTTAAGAGTTAAATGGGTAGAAGTTGCGTCGACTGGTTGGGAGAGGGGAGGGGGGGGGGGTGTAATTTTTTTGTTTTTGTTTTTTTTTTTCTTTTGTTGAGGAGGGGCAAAGGAACTCAACGCTGTAGCTAAATCTGAAGAAAAACGATAATGGCAGCACTAATAAATTGCAGCCAACATGTTGCATGTTGCACGCGGCAAACTCAAACTGCAGCCTGCACCTGAAGACCGCGTGAGTCAAAATGTAACGCAAAACGGGGCCGTGCAATTAGAGTGCGAGTTAAACAATTTTGGAATTGAAGCTGGAGCTGGAGTTGGAACTGGAGTTGAAGCTGAAGTTGAAGCAGTTGAAACTGGGATTGGGATTGAGTTTTTCGAGTACAATTGTAATATTGGAGAATGGAGTTTATATATATGTATACTGATATATATTTTGGGTTTGGCGGCGGCGGCGGCGGCGGCAGCGTTGCTCATGCAAATGACGCAGCAAATGCTGTACAGCATATAACGTGCCACAAAGCAACGCATTGCCGCAAGGGACACTTATTAAAAACAGTTATTAAATGCGACAGGCAACGCGCATTGCTGATTTTTGTGCTTTGTGCTGCTTTGTGGTGCTGTGTGTGTGCGTGGCCCAGCCCAGATTGAGCATTTCAGGACCAGATCCCAAGTCCAGCAACAGTTCCAGGTCCACAATTTTAGCCTCGTTTTAACTGAACCTCAGTAACAGCCTCAGCCTTAGCCTCAGCTTCGTCTCAGCTTGCCTCGCCATGTCAGAAAAGTCGTGCAAGTCCCCCGCGGCTTTGCACGTGTTCCACGCTCTACTCGTTACTCGCACTCCACACACACAAACACACACACACACACACACACACGCACTGGCATTTGTATTTGTAACTTTAGTATTAACTATAGCTTTATCTGCATCTGTATCTATATCTGTGTTTGTGTTTGTGTTTGTGTTTGGCTTTGTGTTTGTATAGGGACATGCGTACGAGCGTCGTTGGCATCGTCGACGTCGTCGTCATCATCATCGACATGGCCGCTGGCCGCTATTACAATTTCATGTGTCCGCCGTCGTCATCATCGTCACCGTCGCCGTCGCCGTCTCCTTCACCATTTTCCCCTTTTCCCATGTACAACTCCATCTCCAACTTCAACTCTCTGTTGTATATCGCATATTGGATTTCATGTTTGCCACTTTTGCGACGTCGCCCGGTACGTTGCGGCAACATTTTATGCTGATTACACGTCTAATCCGCAGCGTGTGCCTCAAACTGATGCCCCCTGTGCGTCTTATGTTGTTCTTGTGTTGCATAGACACACAGGCACACAAATAACGCTAGAGCTTAGAGCTTGGACTTGCAGTTGAAAATAAAGTTGCACATTATACAGGCAATGTGGCAAGGGTGCAGAGAGGCAGCAAAGAGGCAACTGGCAAAAGAATGGAGATGAGAACATGAAGGAGGAGTAGATGAAATCGACTCATTCAATTGCCGTTTGCGCTATTGGCATTTAACTTGAAATGGGAGAACTTTAATTGAATACAGGGTGTTCCTAGCCATTACAACGAACCGAACTCTTAAAACATGTTCATTACTTGCCATAACTTACAGTTCTTACAGCCATTTAACTATTTTATGGAAACAAACTAAAAGTCATATAAGACATTTAATGTTTAGCAAATTCTAATTGGATTTTAAAATGATGAAATAAAATGTTTCCTCTAAGGATTCCAATGAAATGATATTAAGAAAAAACTAAAGTTAACTAATCAAAATTGTACTTATAAGACTTCCCTATATCATATTCATTGGAAAAGTAATGTAGGGCATATCCTTTCAACTAAAGTATACTTTAAATGTCCATTTTAAAGTAGCATTAAGTATGTTAGGAATGTCGTTTTTGCCCATGGATTCATAATACATTTATAGGTTTAATGCAACTGAATTATTCCAAGGAATTTGTGCAAGTTTAAGGAGTACTTAAAATGGTAACAATTATGCTGTCACCCTGTATATATTATATATATATATGATAGCAAAGACCCAATTGGAATCCCAATTGCATTCCCAATACGTATGTACAGTACAGTGCCAATCCCTGTGTCAGACATTGGCATTGGCGTTTAATTGGAATTTTGAGCAAATATAGAAACAAATAAAAACATGGCAAAAATCCAATAAATGTCCTGCGCTGCACGTGCACGCAGCGAGACGCCGTACCCGAAGCGAAGCAACAAAACCAACCAAAGCAACCAAGGGCATTATGCCGTGGGAGCAAAACGTTGAGCACTCAAACCCAATGCTGCCAAGTCTCTTCCATTGGGCAGCGTTAATTGAGGCAGTCAGCAGCCAAGGCAACGGCGGCGACGGCGACAGAGGCAATGGCAACGGCAACGGGAAGAGTAAGAACGACAGCGCCGCATGAAATTGGATAAATTGCTTAAGAATTGTGGCATGAGTTGGTAGGCAATACTTATGGGGGGGAGGGGGGTGGGTGGCTGTGCTGCCACACAACAATGCAATGTCACAACAATCGATTGTCCTTTTTGTTGCCCGCATGCTGACATCATCAACATTGGCAAAGCCACCCTCAAAGCAACAACAGCAGCAGCAGCAGCAGCAGCAGCTCAGAGAGACGACGCACTTCCGATTTCCGACGTGCTTTGATGGATGTGCAACAGCGGCGGCAGCAGTCGCGGCTTTCAATTGATGCCGCGTGACACGTGTTTTATGCTGTTTTTCAGCAACGGAGCTACCCTTCATTTAACCGTTAGTGCATGCACGTGCGCCTTGAAAGGATTCGTGCCTGGACTGGCCGGAAGACCATAAAACAGCCGCACAATTGTGAAACCTTATCACATTGGGAAAATCGATTTTTCTGTCGCACATCCTGTGCTCAAACCTAGAACCAATCCCACATATCTACAACCACATTTACACTACTTACTCCAACGCTACAGGCAGACCCCATCACAATCTATATACGCACATATATACATATATATATATATTTATGTATGTATATGTATATATTGCAATTTTGGGAGGCGCCTACCATGGCAGCCATTGCTGCGCAGTGAAATTTGCAAAATTTAACATAACGAGTGCCGCTCCCGTTGTAGACATTCCTGCCCCAAAACAAAATACACACGTGCAACTGCAACAACAGCGACAACACCAACAACAGCTACAACAAAATCTGCGCAAACAATCTGCGCAGAGTTCATGAGTCAAACGCCCTGTAAAATGTCTACACCAGGGCATTATTTGCAGTCTGTGTGTGTGTGTGTGTGTGTGTGTGAGTATATGTCTGCCCCTACAAATACTGATCTCTCTTTCTCACTCTCTCTCTCTCTCTCTGTCTCCCACTATGTGTGTCTGTCTCAATGTCTATCCATAGCCAGTGTCCAGCAATGCCTGTCCAAACAATTGCCTGCGTCGATCTGTTTGAAAACTGTGTTCGAGCAAACGTCGCATTAACGCAACATTTTCCCATTTTTATGGCCAGGTCTGGGCATGAGCTCAGCTGCCTGTTATCCAACACGGCGACAGGCAGCCAGTTGACATAGCTTTGGCTACAGCTACAGCTATAGCTACAGCTACAGCTACAGCTTTAAACTTCATTGCTGTCCATGCTATCCAGCTGTCCAGTTATGCGCCAAAAGCAGTGCAGTCTCCAGCTGTGACTTGAACTCTTTCCAAACACGCGCCTGCGCAGCGGCTGCCAGTTTCCAGCTAGCCGTATTGCCAGTTAGCTATTGCCTTATGCCTATTGCCTATTGCCAATTGCCAGTTGCCAGTTGGCAGTTGGCAAGTCTTGCCTTTTGTCTTTATGGGGGTCCATTTGGAAAGCACCAGGAATGCCAGTACAGCCAGGCGTTTATCTTGGCAGTCATTTAGCGTAATCAGTGCTTTTGGCGAGGAAGCAAGCCAAGCATTGGCTTGGGCATAGCCAAATAGCAAGGATTACATGACCCAAACATTTTTGACAGTAGTCCATACCATTACTACCTACTTTTCTACTGATCTTCAAGCACTGTTTTATAGATATCAAAAAATATTGCCCAAAAATATTTTTCAACTAAACTTTTCACAAAATTTATGTGCCACAAGCAATGGCTTCAAGTCTGACTACACAACAGCAGTTCATGGCAGTTAACAGCAGCTTCTAGTAGTACCAAAAACAATATCTTACAAGATAGCTTAACACTTTTATTATCTTAAACATTTCAAGCTGAATATAATATATAAAAGTTATTGCAAACGATATCTTATCATATACTATATATACTCTAAAATAGAAAGAAAAAACTTTTCTCTAAGTAAAAGCTGCTATTGGGAGATCCACTGGCAGTTAGGTTCCACTGCTAGAAACCATGGCCAAAAATAAATGAAACATTTTCTTATTACTTAGATAAAACTGTTAATTACAATAAATAAAACTTTTAATTACTAAGTCTTAGGAATTATATTGATTAATTTTCATAAAGTTTTCCAGATCATAAACAGAATGAAAACAAAAATAATATTTAGTAAAAGCTAATAAAAGTCTGCCCAGCTGGGTTATAATTTCCTTATCCTAAATAGAAGGTTAATGCCATATAATCAAATTAAAATAAATCCCTAAGTATCTCTGTGGCTAGTTGCAAGTCAATTTAGAAGCTAAGCAACATATCTCTAGAAAGCAATTTGTGGCAAAAATCATGCAACATGTCACAGGCTCATCTTGATTAAATTTTATACATCATTTGTATATTTGTCATGATTAATGGTATAGCATAAATAATGCTTATAAATCTTATATAGATACAACATTATACAGTTTAATTCATTTGATATGTTTATACCACAGATAGCAAATCATAAGACTCTCCGTTCGATGGCTGATAGCAATTGTTGATGCCTAGCATCTGATGTCAGAAAATATCTGTAAACATATCAATAATAAAAGATTTGTTATTATATAAAACTGTGGCAATTTAACAAAATTTTATGTTTGTTAAAGAACTTTATAAGTTTTAGTTTTTAATCCTGACCATTATATAATTTAATTAGACACTTTACAGTAATCATTAACCACATCTCTATATCTATATCCAATCATTGCTGTTGGCCCCAGGACGTTTCCTATAAAATTTTAATCAATCCTTAGGGCAGACCAAATACTTCCTTTTTCTTTTATATATATTACATACAACTATTAGATGATTCAATTAAAAATCTTTAACTACTTCTTAAGTATAGATCCAGCTTATATTGTATATAACCATTATCTATAGCAATTAAAAGTCTTGGACTACTCCTTAACTTCAACTTTATATCAAAAAAAATGCTTTAAGTCAATAATTTACTCGTTATTTATATACATATATATATTATATTGATGCATAAGCATATAAGCATTCCCCAATGCAATTATATGCCTTAACCTCAACCCAAAGAGATCCATCTAAAGAGTTGCTTCACTTTGGCAGCATCAATAGTTAGCAGAAATCAAGATATTTGCTTTATTATGTTATATTGGTTATAGTAAAGAGTTTCCATTGATTTTTAATGTACTTTTATTACAATTTTGTATTTTCTTTTTCCATTTTTTTTATTTTTTGTTATTGCTATTTTATTTTGGTAAACGATTGTGTTGCTTTTGAGCAGCTAAAAGTGGCATTGGTTAGCCTGATTGACCCTCATAAAGCCAACGAATCGTTTGGTGGACACGATCTAAATCAGTACAAGAAAAATGTTGGAAATGCTGCCAACTGGATGGAGCGCCAACATAGTTATATAGCAAACTAACATAACTAAATGCAGGAAACGCTTTCCAGGAAACACCAACAACAATACAACAACAGCAACAACAAAAATCAACAAGCAACCAGCAACAACAAGACAACACAGGCTGCTGGCTGATTGTGTTGTGTCCAAGTTTTTGGGTGCTAGGCAAAAGCAGGCAACAGCAGCTATGGCCAAAAGATTTATTTGCAAGCCACTAACAACAATAAAAGCAACAGCAACAACTGCAGGAGGAACAACAATCAGCAGGCAACATGACTTGGTAGTTTTTCGTGTGCATGTTGCCTGTTTTGCTGTTTCGCTGTTGTTTTGGCAGTTGCTAGTAGTCCTCGAAGATGAGATACTTGCCGGCTGATTAGCTGACACAGTAACAACAACAACAACAACAACAATAATAACGACAACAACAACAACAGCAACAACAAACACAGAGTGGGCAGCACTGTCAGGCGGCTGCCAAGTCAAATCGTGTACACAATTGGCGCGACATGCAACATTATTCTCTGGCCCAGACCACAGCAGACACGGCACGTCCCTAACCTCATATCCAATACTAAAAACCCATCCCTTCTCATCCAATAGCCAATGCCCAGTTGCCTGTTCCCAGTACCCAGTACCCAGTACCCAGTTCCCAGTTCCCAGTTCCCTATCCCAATCCCAATACAAATGCCGGTGCCGATGTCGATGCAGCTGCAACTTGGCTCGAACTCCAATTGAAAGTGGCGCGGGTGCTGCTGCTGCTGCTGCTGATATTGGATATTGGATACTATATACTGGCGGGTTTGGGGGTACCAGATCAGTTTAGGGATACGGGCATTGGTGCGGGCATTGTGTAAGGTACAGTCCAAGTCCCGATCGACCGATTGGTAAAACGTTTGCAGCCGGAGTTTGACTTAATTTTCACCATCCTGGTCGCAAGTCCGTGTCTTGCTCTTGCTCTTGCTCTTGCTCTTGCTGTTGTAGTTGATGTTGATGTTGGTCTTGGTCTTGGTGCTGAACCATTGTGATACTTGTCTGTATGTGTTGGCTTTGGTTTTTGGTCTTGGAATTGAAATTGGCTCAGACGCTTTCGCTTTGGCTTGTCCGCAGTTTTGGCTGCCGCTTCGTGATTTGCGATTTTATCGCATTGAAATGAAATAATTTGAGTTCAAAATGATGAAGTTAATTGTGTTTATTAGGCTGCTAGTCACAAGAGCAACAACAGTAACAACAACAACAGAAACAACAACAACAACAAGAGCAGCAAAAACAACAACAACAGCAACAACAACAATAACATCAGCAACAATAAGAGCTAGAGCTACAGCTGCTTTATATTGGCTGATGGCTGTATGCTGACTCACTCGCCCCCAATGTAGCTATGACGTGCCCCGGGGCGCTTCCCTCTGTTGTTGCAACTTGCAATATTGTTGCCCAAATAGTCAGTCGGTTTATGCAAATTCGTGAATTTATGAGCTGTTCGCCATTAAGTCATTTTAAACGAATCTTTTTTGGCCCGCCTGCAGCAGCAGCAGCAGCAGCAACAGCAACAACAGCAGCACCATCATAAGCAACAGCAACAACAGCCAAAAAACAACAATGGACAGCATCATATGAAATCCAAGTCAGAGTTTAAGCTAGACTTAAAGTTGCAGTTAAACTTAGAGCTAAAGTTAGAGTCATGTGCGCTTGCCCCAATGAGGCACGGCAACAGCCACTGTCAAAGCAAATGATACTCATTGTGGGAGCTCAGGCTTAGGCTAAAGCTAAAGCTGGAGTTGGATTGGAAGTTGGATACTGGATGCTGTTTGCTGGATGCTGGATGCTGTATGCTGGAAGTTGGGGTCTTACTCCTGTTGAGATCCGTGTCGTGTGCGATATTAATCGCTTTTGCTGAAAATGTGATGTCAGTTTTGTGTCGTAACATGATTATGTGGTCCGAGGATACGAGTTGCAGTTGCAAGTACTCCAAGTGAGTAGTCCATGGACTGCCATGCAAAACCCAAATGAAAAGTGTATGTAAGCCAGTCAAAACGAATAGCCAATACCCTAACAAACTATTATTATTTATTAATTATGTATTTATTATTTATTTATTATTTATTTATTATTTAATTATTATTTATTTATTCTTTATTTATTCCTTATTTATTTTTCATTTATTTTTATTTATTATTTATTTGTTATTAATTTATTATTTATTTATTATTTATTATTTATTATTTATTATTTATTATTTATTATTTATTATTTATTATTTATTATTTATTATTTATTATTTATTATTTATTATTTATTATTTATTATTTATTATTTATTATTTATTATTTATTATTTATTATTTATTATTTATTATTTATTATTTATTATTTATTATTTATTATTTATTATTTATTATTTATTATTTATTATTTATTATTTATTATTTATTATTTATTATTTATTATTTATTATTTATTATTTATTATTTATTATTTATTATTTATTATTTATTATTTATTATTTATTATTTATTATTTATTATTTATTATTTATTATTTATTATTTATTATTTATTATTTATTATTTATTATTTATTATTTATTATTTATTATTTATTATTTATTATTTATTATTTATTATTTATTATTTATTATTTATTATTTATTATTTATTATTTATTATTTATTATTTATTATTTATTATTTATTATTTATTATTTATTATTTATTATTTATTATTTATTATTTATTATTTATTATTTATTATTTATTATTTATTATTTATTAATTTATTATTTATTATTTATTATTTATTATTTATTATTTATTATTTATTATTTATTATTTATTATTTATTATTTATTATTTATTATTTATTATTTATTATTTATTATTTATTATTTATTATTTATTATTTATTATTTATTATTTATTATTTATTATTTATTATTTATTATTTATTATTTATTATTTATTATTTATTATTTATTATTTATTATTTATTATTTATTATTTATTATTTATTATTTATTATTTATTATTTATTATTTATTATTTATTATTTATTATTTATTATTTATTATTTATTATTTATTATTTATTATTTATTATTTATTATTTATTATTTATTATTTATTATTTATTATTTATTATTTATTATTTATTATTTATTATTTATTATTTATTATTTATTATTTATTATTTATTATTTATTATTTATTATTTATTATTTATTATTTATTATTTATTATTTATTATTTATTATTTATTATTTATTATTTATTATTTATTATTTATTATTTATTATTTATTATTTATTATTTATTATTTATTATTTATTATTTATTATTTATTATTTATTATTTATTATTTATTATTTATTATTTATTATTTTTATTTATTATTTATTATTTATTATTTATTATTTATTATTTATTATTTATTATTTATTATTTATTATTTATTATTTATTATTTATTATTTATTATTTATTATTTATTATTTATTATTTATTATTTATTATTTATTATTTATTATTTATTATTTATTATTTATTATTTATTATTTATTATTTATTATTTATTATTTATTATTTATTATTTATTATTTATTATTTATTATTTATTATTTATTATTTATTATTTATTATTTATTATTTATTATTTATTATTTATTATTTATTATTTATTATTTATTATTTATTATTTATTATTTATTATTTATTATTTATTATTTATTATTTATTATTTATTATTTATTATTTATTATTTATTATTTATTATTTATTATTTATTATTTATTATTTATTATTTATTATTTATTATTTATTATTTATTATTTATTATTTATTATTTATTATTTATTATTTATTATTTATTATTTATTATTTATTATTTATTATTTATTATTTATTATTTATTATTTATTATTTATTATTTATTTATTAATTATATTATATTATTTTATAATTATTATTATTTTCTTATTTATTTTTTTATATATTACTTATTTCTTTAATATATATTTATCATTTAATATTTATATTATAATTATATTATATTTATTTATATTATAATTATATATATAATTTATATTATAATTTATTATCTATTATTAAATATTTTTAATTTATAACTTACACTAAATTACTTTTAATTTATAATTAATTTCCATAATTAATTATAATTTTATTTATTAAACGTTTTTAAGCTTCATTTTGACCGCTTGTTGTTGTGTAATAGAAAAATCGTTAAAAATCATTTTTGCCTTCTTTTCTTGGCCAGTTAGAATCCACCGATATTTAATTTGTTGTAACTTTTGAGAAATGTAATTTCTATGCTAAAATGTAGTTAAATGTTAAATAGTGCAAGCTGTTGTTTTTTTTTTATATTAATATATTGTAAAGAATGTGGAGGAGTGTAACATAATTGATGGATGTGTTGAGCGACTCTTGGTACAATTGTAGCTAAATACGTATAAAAGCGTGATGAAATGCAATGAGCTGGAAACTGCTGCAAATGGAAGGAGGCTGTGACATGCCACTGGCGTGACTTTCCCACTGTGCAACAAGAGTTTAGTTGGACTTAAACGCCTCTGGGTGTAGGGTTGCAGCTAAAAAAAACAAAAAAGATTTGCCATTTGCTTGATAATGATGATGGTGATGATGATGATAATCTTTAGCAAAGCAAAACGCTTGTCAGCCTTTACTTTAATGAGCAGAACGTCGCCTCGTGGCGCTTTTTCTTTTCACCCTCTTTGTCTTTTGAAAAAGGTAAAAAGGGAACTAATTGATTTGTGAAAAATCGAAAGGTATGTAACAGTTTGAAATAAGCATCTGAGTCCCCATATAGTATATACATAGTCGATCTAACCGTCTTTCTATCCGTCTGTTCGTCTGTCTGTATGATCGCCTAAGACTATATATATATATATATAGCTATAGCTGGAGCAACCAAATATGTGAGTATGTGTGTGTGTATGCTGGCCAAGGGGTTCTCGCAGTTGGGTACACCCGACTACAGCTTTGTTTATCTTTTTTGTATCGGTCACGTGCACTGATTGTTGCAAGCATAGCAAGCGTGTGCCACCGCCGCCTTCTGTGCATATCCGGATCCGCATCCGTTTTTCCTGGCACGGATACAAAGCGCAGCTGTCAAGTGTGTATTAACTCAGCATTGTAAGGTGGTTAAAGTGGGCTTATACTTGTACATACAAAGGACTTATGCGACTTATATTATATATATATATATATATATATATACAGTTATATTAATGTTGATAGTGGGACCCAATCAAAGCGTACCAAATTGTTTGAACCAACGAAATTCTTTGCATCTGGTGTCCACTGCAATCGATTCCCAGAATACATTCTGTTGCGGACCAGTGGAATGAATTTCACAACCCTCTTTGGGAGCGAATGAAGCAACCCCCCCCCAACCAGTTGATGTTACAGTTACCGTTGGCGTTACCGTTATTGTTATCGTTACCAATGTGGCTGTTGCCTTAGCAACGTAGCCACTTTGGAGACTCGCTCTCAGTTGGTCTATGATTATGCGCGTGCTCTCTTACTCATTAACTTCTATTACCATAACTGTCTTGCTTGCCCTCTTTCTCTTGGTTTTCTCTCTCTCTCTCGCTCTCTGCGCGCATGCCACCCAACTAGCAACGCTCACTTCTTGAAGGCAGCCATTTTGAATATATATTTTGCAAACATTAAGCTTTGCACACCCCACCCCTCCCCCCTATTACACCACCCACAACTCCCTCCCTCACATCCAGATAAATTTACTTCTATGCTGCGACAAAATTTTGCTTATAGAGAAGACGAACGGAAGAGACAAAGAGGAGCAACACAAGAGCAACGGCAAGCGGCTGTAGGCAACGCAGACGCTTTGTAGACTTTGGTAAAGTTTTTTTTTTCCTTTGTTTTAATTTTCATCGTATTTCGTTTTTCGTTTTTCATTTGAATTTTGGTATTGATTTTCTTTTCAGGAAGACACAATTTCTTGTGGCAGCAGCCAAATGTGACGCCCACATTGTGGCAACTGTAACCATTGCCATAAATCTAAAGGCCGCTGACATATTTCAATGAGTCTTTTGCTGCATTTACTTGTAGATTTTTCCACTATTTTGATTTCTATGCAAATCGCAGTCAAATCATGAGAAATATATATATATATATATATATATATATATAAATGGGGGGAAAAAAAAGCGACGCAAATTATCTGTCGGTTGCCAGTTATGGCAGCCGTTTTGCATAGATTTGGTTTGAATATATACTTCTAGGCGAGTATATTTCAGGAGCGACGCTGTCAGTGGCGCCACCGGCGGGCCACCACGTGCAGCTGAAATTGCAATTTTCTAAAGTTGCAGTCAAAAGTTGTTGCTGGGGCCAAAGGAGCGCCCCAAACACAACTCACGATCCAACCTAAAACGCTCTCAACGCTCGATACTCAACGCTAGATGCTCGACGTTCGACGTTGAACGTTCGACGGTTGCACGAATCTACAACAAAGCCAAAGCTCCTGAAATTATCATGAACCCAACGTGGCAATTGGGTCAGCGGTGCAACATTTGTTTGGTGACACAACACGAAAACATTTTGCCCTCAGTTTGCCACCAATATATGCCAAGGGAGCTAGGCAGCTGCTTAGATAGGTGGATAGGTATATGTATATATATATATATATATATATATATGTTTATGTAGATAGGAAATGGGATGGGGGGTAGAAGGATTTTCAATTGCATGGCTAAGCTATGCCGACACGTGGCCTTAGACAGCTGGCCAGGCTCTTAAACTTTTACCTGTTTTCCACGCTAATGAGACCCAAAAACGAGTCCCATTGCGACCTCTATTGACTCAGTGCATAATGCGTTGGGCACGTGTCCAAAAGTTTTTTCTCTTTCTCTCTCTCTCTCTCCTCTTTTCTTTATTGGGCGTGTGCAACGGGCGTTGTCGCTGAGCAACCACCAAAAGCGAGCTCCTAATTGACGCACGTCCAGCTTGTATCCTGGTCGTGTGTCGCCTCAGTTCGTATATGAAAATTTAATTGCCGCATTTGTTTGATTTGGAATTCAATGGCTTTTTACATTCTTCTATTCTCTCGCCTCTTGTTACTTTTCTTTTCATTATATTCTTTGCTTTTTTTATATATTCTGTAAACGAACTGGGCCAACTCTTAGGGGGGTTGCTCATAATCAATTTGCTAAATTAGTTTATGTCCTTTGAATGGCTTACAAATTGGCAACAAAATCTAATAAATTACCACAAGGCAAGTATAACATAAAGAAAGTGAGAAAGAGATAGAATGTACTTAAAAGAAATTATAAAGAGACTTAATTAAGGTTGACTGTAAAGTTTTCATATATATATATATATTCTTTCTGTATATCATAGATATAAAGTAGCTAAACCATAAAGCAATCCTTGCTCTTCATATCTTTGGGATAAAGCTTTTATCTTTCACTTATTGTTATATATATTCTATCTGTATATCATAGATATAAAGTAGTTATACCATAAAGCAGTCCCTGTTCTTCGTATCTTTGGGATAAAGCTCTTATCTCTCAGTTATTATTGTCAGCGTTTTTCAGTAGTATTTGCACCTTAATCCCATGCGTAATACTGATGGCAATTGACGATTTGTGGCAAGTACTTGAGCCATTTATGGCTTGCTGCAATCTCAGACATATATATATATATATATATATATATATATAAAAACATATGTATATATATAATACATATATGTATATATATGCATATAAAGTTGATTAATTGAAGTCATCATAAGTTGTGGAAGGCAGTAAAAGGAAGCTGCTGTGCCACCAGCAGCAGTTGTACTAACAACTAACTAAAACTTGCAGATTGCAACATAAGTTCACTTAAGATTGCAATGAATGTTGCAAGCATCAGCAACAACAACAGCAGCAGCAGGAGCAGCAAAGAAGACGACGACGACAACAACAGTGACTGCCTCTATATCGTTGCCGGGGTCTGAGCCCTGGGGCCACTTGAATTCTAAGCCAGCTGAGTGCATGTGTCATATGGCAGACAGACATATTCACATACACACACACACACACACACACCTACAGTACACACATATAGCACACACATAGACATACAGAGAAGAAACAGACAAAATGATTAAGTGAACATTTAACGGCTGCTAATGAATGTAGTGCAGTTGCAGTTGCCATAGGAAGTTGCTGCAATGTCACACGCGATGCCACTGACACTGGGGGTCGCGACCGCTGCAACAGCAGCAGCAACAAACAAACAAACGTGGGCGTTGCAGATCCAAAGCCAATCAAGAGCACATCATGTGGACGCCGACGCAATATATGTTGATGAGGCAGGTTCAAAAAGATGCACAGCAGCAGCAGCAACAACTCGACAATTGCAATTGAGTTGGCAGCAATGTGCGCCTGAGTTTCCCTGTATACGCCTTGAAGAGCGTTAAGTGCCAGTCGCGTCTGAATCCCACATGGTCTGGGTCTGCTGTTGACTTGTCTGGAATGCAGATGTGTGCAGATGTTGGACAACGGACAGCATATAATGCTGACAACATTGCGACTGCGGCCCACTTGCTGCTCATATTTTCATATCATCAGCAACAGCAACAGCAACAACATCAGCAACAACATCATCAATGTGCACATCCACATCTTCTCCAGCAAACATCCACATTCACATCCCACTTCCTTGGGCTTCCTGCATGCAGCTGCGAAATTTACCAGCCAGATTGTACAAATATTACTTCTTCACTTGAAGACTAATTAAATTTGAATTTTTTTATTAAACGAGCTGCAGTTGCTGTTGCAATTTTTCGTTCGGTGGGGGGAAGAGGAGGGGGCACACAGCTGCACAAAGTCATTTCACTTATAGAAAACAGACAACGGACAACATTGTGGATTGATGCTCCTGCTAACTTTTACCTACCATCCTTTATTGCTCCAATCTTTAGCATAGACTATGCCACATGCAGCATGCACCATACTACATACAATCCATACACCATGCACCATGCACCATGCCCCTTTACAGCACTGTCACTTAGCTGGTGGTCTACGCTGTCTAAATTTATGGCTTAATTTGGCGCTCTTGTTAATGCGTGTGTGGGCGTGGCCAGGCAATGTACAAGGTACAAGTAGCACCACGTGGGCGTTCCTGTCAAATTTCTGACATTTTAAGTGTATTTTTTTTTCGTGCCCCCTCTTCCCCTTCCTCACCAACACTTCTTCCGCAACGCCACTGACTTCAACAACTAAGCAAATATTTTAACACAATGAAGGGTTGCAACGGTTTGTTGCCAGTCTAATTGCCAAAAGATCACAATTTGTATGAAATTTACTCATGTTGTTGTTACTGTTATTGTTGTTAATGTTAATGCTGAAGTTAATGCTAATGTTAATGTAAATATTTAAGCTAAACGCACATTAAGTGCCAGCGACAGGTGAATGCTGACAGATGAGAGATAATAGATGTTAGTTGATGGAAAGCAGAAAAAGGAGATAATATATATAGAATTTATAATAATAACAACAAACAATATGATATTATGTTAAATTAAACATAAATGTTAAGCACTTAACAGTGCACTGTTAGGCAGTTAACAGTGCACTGTTAAGCTAACGTAAAGTTAACATTTTAAGCGATTCTTGACTTGTATTGCACTTGACTATCATTTGTTATTTCTCAACTAATCAGTAATCAAAGCGTATCCATATTGAAAGTAATTCTTGAATGGATTTGCAGTTATATTGATAATCAACCAGTGGGAATACTGTCAGTATTTGTAATGAGAGTTAACTTATAAATAGACAAACATTGTCTAGCCGTACCAAAGAAAGTATACAACATTTATATATAAATATACACAAGTCTCTAGTTAGAGTTAACATACACACAGTGGGTGTTGATGTGTGTGTGTGTGTGTGTGTGTGTGTCTAAGATACAACTCTTTTTTTCTAATTGTCATGCGACAGGCAACGCCGGATGTCAACGTCGTCTATGTTGCTGCCGTTGTGCGTGCCTTGTAGCCCAATCCCAATGTGGTCTGTTGTTCAATCGGTGGCTTGTTAGCTTGTCTGGGTAATTCAGTTAAGTCTGGATTTGAATTTGGATATGGATATTGGGTTTTGGTCTGAGCTTAGGTCTGGCTATCTGCGTCTGGAACTGGGCTTGAGCCTGATTTGAATGCGCATTTGGTTTTGAGCACCATTTTGGTTCGTGTTTTTATGTATTGTGTGTGATCGTAAGCTTGTTGTCCATTTGATTGGCGGCCCATAAACAAATCGTCGCGCAATTACCGCCAAACAACTGCAACGACATGAGGTGACAACTTCAAGTGGACGCCGGCAATGTATCGTTTATTTACCCTTACCCCACGCTTTGAGCCTAGCTGATTGCCAGTTATAATTAGTAACAACAACAGCAGCAGCGGCAGCGGCAACAACGACAGCAGCAGCAGTGGTAGAGGCACGGGTGTAACTATGCCAGCAGGAAATTGAACAGCCATTCTGGGTTAGACCAGCATAATTGAAATTTAATTTGGCTGGAGGTGTGGGAGTGGGTGTGCCCAGTGTGAATATAAGCCCAACCGATGAGAGTTTTCTGATAAATTTGCCACGTTTTCTTCATGACATGACCAACAAGCATCTACCCCTGTCTCCCAGCCACACCTCTCTCTCCACCTACTCAAGCTGTCGTGAAAGAAGGTGCAAAATTATGATTTACTCGATGCCAAAATGAAGATAACAAACAGCAGGCAACAAGCCAAACGGCGCAACAAGCCAAACGTCGTGCCGACGCCAGCAGCGGACACCGATTCAACCTCAGGCCGCAGCGTCAGCCTCAGCTTTAGCTTACGCTTTAGTCAGCACATTCACAATGCAGGTGACAAATCTTGGTTAGCCAATGTAACACACAACATACAATAAACACCTGCAATGAAATTGCAACACCCAACCACAACACCAAACACCGAACACACAGTACCAAGCAGCAACACCAGCAGCAGCAACAAAACAAACTGAAGACTTTAGATTAAAGAATGAAGAATCATAAGCCGAACTAAGAATACTCTACCTATTTAAATATTATAGAATTCATTATATATTTCAAATAAAATAAAAAAAAATTTCAAAAATAAATAAAATAAATTAAAAAATAATAAAATAAATAAAATAAATAAAATTTCAAAAATTTTAAAAATAAATAAAATAAGTAAAATAAATAAAATAAGTAAAATAAATAAAATAAATAATATTAATAAAATAAATAAAATAAATAAAATAAATAAAATAAATAAAATAAATAAAATAAATAAAATAAATAAAATAAATAAAATAAATAAAATAAATAAAATAAATAAAATAAATAAAATAAATAAAATTTCAAAAATAAATAAAATAAATAAAATAAATAAAATAAATAAAATAAATAAAATAAGTAAAGTAATAAAATAAATAAAATAAATAAAATAAATAAAATTTCAAAAATAAATAAAATAAATAAAATAAATAAAATAAATAAAATAAATAAAATAAATAAAATAAATAAAATAAATAAAATAAATAAAATAAATAAAATAAATTATTAATATTACATAAATTGAATAATATAAATAAATTCAATAAATTAAATTGAATCTTCAAAAGTTCAGAGCGAAAACTTATCGAAACATAATTTAATTAGATTAAAGGAAACCCAAAATTGAGTCTCCTTCAGATTTTGTCACAGTTCCATAATTTTTTCAAGGAGATTGCCAGAGGCGGATAACCTTGTTGAACTCGAAGGAATTTCACAATTTTTTTTATTAAATTGAAAGCAAAAAAAAATGTTTTCGAAAGTTTTTTTTTGTTTTGTTTTGAGATACAACTATATAAATTTTGACGCTCTCGTTCATTATGGATATATGCACTAGTCTATAGTGAAAGGTGGAACAAGAGGCAGGAATTATGAACTGGCACTGCTGGAGTACAACAGCAACATGTAACGCGTTGGGGCAGTGGCCAAAAACGTGAGGTGGTTGCAAAAATACAAAAACATAAACAAAAAACAAAAAAAAAAAACAAAAGCACACGAAAAAAAAACACCGAAACAAAAACAGAAACGAAAAATGTCAGATATCGGTCGAATGACCTTATAAAGTCAGCGTCTCTGCGTACAAATATGGTTGGATCGGGTTGCCAAAAAGCTGGCAAACTGGCAAGCTGGCAAACAGTTAAGCTGGCAACTGTTCACCCAAATGTGTTGACCATTTATGTGGCAGCAGTGGCATCTATTGACGCACTTGTTGCCATTGCCTTTTGAGTGTCTATCAAATGGGCGTGCTGTTGTCCACTGTCCAATGTCCAATGCACTTGTCTTAAATGTTGTATATAGTTTTTGGTTATATGCATTAGCTTTGCCTTAACTTGGCTGGCAGCTTAGTTAAATGTCAGTTTTGTGTCAAAACGCATTTGACTGCTAGAAAATTGGTCATGAGCTGATGTAGCACTCAAAGAGCTATCAAAATATTTTCAGTTGCCACTTTTAAATTAAAAGCATAAGAAAATGAATAACCAAAAACCAAAAGCGAAAAACGAAAAACGAAACAACACCCAATGCGATCATAAAATATGACACGTGGGTAATATCAAAAACCCATAAACAAAGCTAAATTATTGGGCAACACTTGGAAAAATATAAAAACAAGAATAAAAAAAAACCCCAAGAAATATTAAAAACGAAAAACTAAAATCGTAACAGCAACAGCAACAACAGTAGCAGCAGCAGCAGCAGCAACAGCAGCAAAGAACCAAAGAAGAAAAACTCGAAATAGATCGCAACGCATTTAACCCGTTGGCATCATTAGCAGCTCATATGGCCCCCCGTCCCATGGAAAGCTAAACAGCTGAATCTGACATGTGGGAACTACTATTTCACCCCAAAAGTCCACCTTCATCAGCTCGTCCCTACTTTGAGTTGACAGAAATAGCGTGATAATCGTGGCACGCTCTCTTTATGCAGGGAGAACCGGGACTACTGTATGTCGGTTCGTCGTGATTTCCACTTCCGATTTAACTGGAAATGCGTAAAAATTTTCCCTTTTTTTTTTTTTTTGCCCCTGCCAACATCTCCAACTCTCTGCCTATACGATCACTATAGTGTGGTGGGGATGGGGGTTGGGGCGTGAGGCTTGGGGCTTGGGGCTCGGGGCTTCTGCATGTGTGTGGTTTGGTTTGCTGCCTAACCTCCCCCCAACCAACAAACCCGTGTCGAGTGTATGAAAATGAATACGCTTTTGGTAGAGCATACGGCTGTCATGTGTGCCAAATGTGCAACAGACGATCGAATGTTGTACCTTATGTTTGATTTCATAAATACAAATACTGAATACTCCGAGTATTCCCAGCGATCGCCACAATTCATTTTCCTATCTCTCTGTATATAAATATATATATATATATATATATATTGTATATCTGTATATTTGTATCTGTTGGAATATTTCGCTTTGGTGCGCATTAACATGTAACAGATGCGCTCCATATTGCGACTTCTGTAGCTTCCGTAGCAGGCAATACTCAGACCACTAGCATATTCCATATTCCATGGTCTATAGCCTATGGGTTATAGGATAGTCAGTGAAACAGTTCCGTTAACAGTGGGTGTGTGGAGGGTGAGGAGGGGGGAAGTATACTTTATACTGCTATAGCGACGCATTGTTTATGAACTGCATCCGCAGTCAATAAAACTTATACTTTTTGATACACTGCTGCTGATCGTTCATATAAAAATGTACAATATACTTCTTCATTGATATATATACAAACAATATTTTCCCATTTTCCGATTTTCTGTTTTGCCTTTGATCAATTTTGCTTTTTGCTGTAAATGCTGCAAGTTGAAAAAAAAAAAAATTAGATGAATTTATATAAATTTTACTTTCTATATACGAAACTTTTGTTGGTCTACAAATTATATACATAATTAGCACTTTGGCAATCTTTGACACCTGAAGGGTTTCAGGGTTAAATAAAACCTCAAAGCTTACACATAAATTGACCATGACATAGTTATAGCTGCCACACTTAACCCTTACCACAAGTTGCATGCTTAGCTCTTAATATAATAATACTTCAGAGGTTGCGAGAGCTAATTTGACAGACCAACAGGCAAACCTTAATATAAACAGTAAGAGAGATGTGGCTACGGATGTCTAGATCTAGTAAAAGACCTTGTCAGTTAATAAAGTATATATACAGTATATATATACAGTATATATCGGTTATACGGTGTACAGTTTATAAGCAAATATTGGTTAAAAACAAATTTATGTTATTTTTAAACATCATAAAACTATTTAACACTAAATTTAGCCTCATAAAAGCAAAAAATTTATTGTGTATAAGAAAATATTGTGTATAAACAAATAAAAAATCGTTGATTTGGAATCAGTTCATATAAATATATTAAAATTTTTGATCTCATTTTATATTTAATATTAATATTATTATAAAAAAAAAATAAAAAAAATAAAAATTTAAATAAACTTCTAAACGAATATTTTATTTTATAATAATCATTTAAATACAACTTATTATTATAACATGATTGCTTAAAAGAAAGTATCGAATATAAGCAAAGATTTTTCTGCATTATAGGTTTTGCTTATAACCGCTATATACTGTATATATATATTTATATATGTATTTGATTCTATGGACACTCTGCTGCAATTGTTTTGAACTACCTGCAACATAACTAAAAATTGCGCACAGAAGCTAAATAATACTGAACAAACATTATAGTTAATAACTAATAATTATCATTTAATTATAGTTTAATTAATAATATACAAAATAAAAATGTATATATATAATGATTATATGTATATAACAAATATTTTCCCACAGATCTGCTACACTGCTTATAAATTTCTTCATAAGAATTTCTAAACCTTTAGGCAATTGGCATTTTACTCACATTGAATTTGGGTATAAGTCTTAGAGTTAAAACGTGTTTAAAGGCATTTCACAACTAAATCCAGATCCAAATCCAAATCCAGCTGGTGTCCCTCATATATATACATATATATACTTATAGGCTATACACTATGTTTAATGCATGCAAATTCAAGCATGTCAAATCGCTTCTTGCCCCAGCGCCAAAAAAGCAATCAAAGGCCGCGGACCCCGACCGGGCCAAATGAATGAATGAATGCATGAATGAGTGAATGAGTGAATGAATGATGCGGAGCATAACGAAACAATATCCATAAGCTCAAAATAAAGCAAGTACAAAAAATATTAAAAAGTATGGTCCAGACCCAGGTCGTACAGGTAAAGTAAATAAGCCAAAAGCCATTCCATATTCGATTGCCTTAAACCTTTCTAACTTTAACAGCGGATTCAAGCTTCAAAAATTGCGTGAAGCGGCGCATTATGGTTATTACTTCTCCACAGCTTCAAGATGCCGAATCTTTCATATGCTTCATATGCATGTGAATGTGAATGTGGATGTTGATGTTGATGTCGATGTTGATGTTGATGTCGATGTCGATGTTGATGTTGGGGTCGCTGTTGATGTTCGGGTCGCGGTCGCGATCGCCGTCGGGGTCGCAGGGGCCAAAACTTTAGTTTTGGACTCTTTGCGCTATGTTTGCTCATCGCCGCTGAAGACCTTTGAAGGCAGCGCCATCCAGTACCAAAGAGCTGACCTTGTTTAAACATCAAAAACAATATTATTGCCATGCCGACGCCTTATGCATTTTTTATTAAAGTTTTTTTTTTTTTTTTGAATTTTTTAGTTGTTTTTATGTGTTTAAATTTTTTTTTCGTTTTATTTTTCGGTCTGTTGAAAAATTGCAAAAGTTAAAAACCATTTCATTGCATTTACAGGGTTTCACTTGCCTCTCCATTTGCAACGATTCGATTTGTTGCCGCTTGCTATTTGTTGTTGCTGTTTGCTGTTGCAGTTGATGTTGCAGTTGGCTTTGGGTATTGGGTTTAGGTTTCAAGCAGCGTCGAACGTTGTTGCATTGTGTAATTTATATGCGCCACCGAGCCAAAGCAAAAACCAAGTCGCGTCGACTCGAGTCGACTTGAGTCAAGTTGATACGAACTGAGACGTCCAAATGAAGGCGTTGCGTGGTGCCTGGACAACTACGTGACCTCCAATTTTAGCTCAGTTTCAGTTTCATGTGCTTTCAAGCTAAAGTGCACATGTTGCGGCTCTTGGTGTGGTCGGCTTTGATGCGTGCCGCCTTCTTTAACAACAATCCAAGACGCACAAAACCACACGCACCATTCAAAAGAAACATATACCATATATACACACACACACCCATACACACACACACACGCATATATAGACACATAACACTCCATATTACTTAGAGTCAATGTAACACCCAAAACTTATTCATATGCTAATTTTACTTAGCTTTAAGAAAATATGACCAAGTCGACACACAGACAGACAGTTGCACAGACAGACAAATATATACATATATATATACAGTTGGGCCATTGGACAGACGGAACACTTGTCGATGCCGTTGCTGAGCTGTGGCTTGATGGTGGTATGAGGCATAGAGCTTGGAGTCTACAACAAATATCCAATTAAAATTGTTCAACGTTGCGACAATATTCGACTTGAAAGCGCTTAAGCGCACCAAACTATCTGTATATATGTATAAGTGTGTATGAGTGTGTGTATGTGTGTGTGCAGTAGGATGGGAGATACATTAAATGGGAATGGGTAAAAGAGAGTGACACGCCTAGTTAACTGATTGGACTCATATGGCGAAAATATGAAGGAATCTAATGGAAATAGGCAACAAATCAAAACAAAGCAAAAATATATTGAAAATCTATTTGAATATCTAATAAAAGCATGAAGAAAATTAAAAAGAAAAGTAAAGAGTGTGAAGCGATAAGTTTTACGCTGACTTTGAAGAAATAACTCAGCGAATAGAATTATAGTTGAATATAGTGAAAAGGTAGTTAGATCTTTTGAAATCTTGAAGGATAAGTAAAAAGATAAGTATTCAATGAAATGGAAACAGCGAGAAGCTTTTATCGAGAAGCGAACAAGGGTCAAGGATAACGGTAAGGGCTCAAGGAAAAGCGGAATACGTGAAGCAAAAAGTATGAAGTAAAAATTCAGAAGCAAAAAGTTGGAGCGATATATAAAAATAAAATGTGAGAAGCAAAAGATGAGAAGCAAAAAGTGCGAAGCTAAAGGTAAGAAACAAAAAGTGAAAGGCAAAAAGGAAGAAGCAAAAAGTCAGAAGCAAAAATGAGAAGCAAAAAGGGAGAGCCAAAGAGCGAGTCGCAAAAACTGAGAAGCAAAAGGTGAGAAAATAAATGAGAAGCAAATCGTGTGAAATAGTGAGAAGCGAAAAGTGAGAAGCAAAAATTAAAAAGCAAAAAATTAAAAGCGAAAAGTGAAAAGCCAAAACTAAAAAGCAAAGAGTGAGAAGCAAAAAGTGAGAAGAAAATATTGAGAAAAATATAGAAAGCGAAAACTAAAGGTGAGAAAATAAATGAGAAGCAAATCGTGTGAAATAGGGAAAAGCAAAAAATGAGAAACGAAAAGTGAGAAGCAATAATGAAGGAGCAAAATATGAGAAGCGAAAAGTGAGAAACAAAAACTGAGAATCAAATAGTGTTAAGCAAAAATTTAGACACGAATAACAAGAATTTAGCTAGCAAATAAAAGCGAGAAGTAATCAGAAAGAAGCAAAAAGTGAGAAGCGTATTATGAGAAGTAACTGTAGGCCTGCAGAATACTGATAAGTGAATGCTGGGAAGCAACAAGTGCGAAGTAATCAGTGAAAAGAAATGAATGAAAAACAAACACTGAGAAGCGTACAACGTGAAGCAAATAGAGAGAAGCTTACAAAGAGAAGTGTTTCTCACTTTTTATGACAGAGGGAAATGGAACAACGCAAAAGCCTTTAAGTTAAGCCGCGTGTATTAAAAATTAAGACAGTTAGAATTAAAAAGTAAATAATGGAATGATAAGCAACAACCAAATAGCAAAAATCATAAAGTGAGAGGCATACAGTGAGAAGTTTTTCAAGTGAATGTAGCTTATATAACTGAAAACAGTTCTTAATACGATAAACCCATTATTATATCAAAAGGAATCTGAAAATTGAAAAACTTTCTCAGCACTAATTATTTATCGATAAAATAGAAAATAAAATAAAATTAAAATTATGCGAAATGGATATGGAAATCTTTACAGCAATCAATGCTTTCAATTCCCCGAAATATTAACTATTTAATAAAGCAGGTTATTCCAAGAAGACTCGATCGTAGCATAATAATATGAAGAGATAATATTTCGGACCCATTTTTCTTCTGAACATTTTGTTTTCTCCCTTTTTAAAGATTAATGGTAAAAATTTTGAATTATTAGTTGAAAATGTTTTTTGTTAAAGTTTTTTTATATATTTTGGTATGCTTTTTTTTTGGCTTGGAGCCATTGCCGTTGGGTCCATTGAGTGCCAGCTAATTAAGTGTGGAATGTTACAGCAATCAACTAGGTCTATACAATGGAATGAACCACCCCCAACCCCTCAACAGGTATATAGTATATGTGGTGCTGTGCTCTATACCAAAATGGTCATACAAGCTGTGACTATAACTTGCTCATGTTGTTGCTGTTGTGGTTGCTATTGTTGTTGTTGTTGTTGCGAGTGTTGCTGTTGGGCCCAGTCAAAGCTATCAACGCGTTTGTGCGTTGGACTTGGACCACAACCACAAAAGTGCGTGGCAATGGACACTGTGATGTCTCCCAAGCAATCTTCGGGTTAACTCTGATGTCGAAGTTTACTGCGACGTCGCCGACGACAGTGACTGCGTGATTATCGTGGTCATTGTTATAGCCGCTTTAATGGGATCTCATGTTGATTGATTGTGCACACCTGTGTGCGAGCTGATGTCGATTTTGGTTATATTTTATTTTGGGTTGTTGTTTTTTTCATCTGTTTTTTCTCTTTTATTTTATTTTTCTTTTTGGCTTTTTAGTTTGTTTTTTTTTTTCGTTTGTGTTTTTGTTTTACGTTTCGTCTTTTGTTTTATGTATATTGTGATCTGTGATCCAATGTTGCTGATGGATTGTGCTGGCACTTCAGCACTCGCCTTTTTGGGCTTTGATCCCAGGGCAAATGCCGGGTGAAAGCTGAGCTTTCATTTTGGCCATTGTTTCGACGACTCTTCTTATGCAATGTGAGACAATTATTTTGGCATTTGCCATTCAAATCAAATGAAAACAAAACATGCAACAACAACAGCAATACAACAAATCATTTGGAGCTTTAGATTTGTTTCTTTTTTTTGTGTTTTATTATATTTTTTCTTTTTTTTTTTCTTTTTTGTTGCGCTTCGCTGCCATTTTGATGGACAGCTGAGCATGTGGTTGTTATTGTTATAATTGTTTTTGTTGCTGCTGCTGCCGGACATGTTGTTGGCGCTGCTTGGGTGGCTTTTGACTGCTGCGGGAGACGACTACAGCTATTGCTGCTGCTGCTGCTGCTGCTGCTCCAACGAGCAGTTGTACATTGAGCTGCTGCCCCCGCATTTGCCAAGAGCTTTGGCTATTGTGTTGTTCCGCTGCCCGCTTGCAATTTGTATAAATTTCAAATTTGCTTTTGTTGTTGTTTCATTTTTACTTTTTTATATGCTACACTGCTTCTTCTGTTACTGCTGTTTGGCGTTCATCAGCATTGAAATATATCGTTGGCAGGCAGAAGCAACCAAGCCAAGCTAAGTCCAGTCAACCAGCAGCAGCAGTAGCTCCAGCAGCTTCAAGCTGCTCCAACAGCAGCAACAGCAGCAGCAGCGCTTGAATGAATAATTTCCGCAGTTGGTCGTCATCAACGTCGTCTACATCTCCCTCTACGTATTCTTCTCCGTTGTTGTCTTCGTCATCGTCTATAAAGATTCTGGTGTTCAGTTGTTGTTGTTGTTGTTGTTGTTGCTGTTTTTGCTGTTGTTGCTGTTACGACTGCGGCTGTTTATCGTTGGGTTCTCTGCGCCAAATGAAAATGAACACGTGCGTCCGGTTGCTGCCTCAGCTGCCTCGGCTTGTTTGTTGCTTGTCGTACACATAATACTTGCAATACAAACATACAACTACATATCTATACATATATATATATATATATATATATATATATGTATATAAATATATAGCATATGTATCCATCAAAGCACAGCAACAATAAAAACAACAACAACAACAACAACAAACACAAGGCTGCACGCCCCAAAAGCAGCCGACAACTGCCAACTGCCAACCGCCAACCGCCAGCCGCCAAATTCAACAAAAATTTCACTTTATTGATGAGCGCTGCACTTGAATTGTCATTGTGTGGGTGAGCTGACTGATCACGCACACACATACATGCATAAACACATACACACATTTAGATATGCATATGCATACACACAAACACAAACAAACGCATACAATTGCATGACAAACTATTTGCAACGCTTGGTCGCACAACGAGGCGTATGAGCGATTTGCTATAAACAACAGCTGCCCAATTGCACCCCTCGTTTGCCACCAATCCAACGCATACCGTGGACAGACCCACAGTTGGCCGCTTGTTTGCCTTGTGCGTTGCTGTCTGACAGTGAAACGATTGCCTCAGGGTTGGGATATGATTTTGAGCCTCCTTCAAGTGAAACACTTGAAGCAATTCGATTCAAGAAATAAGAAATAACAAATAAAAAATGAAATCAAATAAAATTATAAAACTTAAACTGTACCGGAACAGGAAGCTAAGATATTAGCATACACACACACACACACACACACACACATTATATACATATAAATATATATTAAATTTCTTATATATAAACATAAATTAAAAGATTGACTTACAGTTTAGATTATCTGTTTTAAGTCAGAAGCATTTTAAGTGATTTACTTAAATTTTAAACAAATCGCAACAGGAACAAAATTAAAAAAAATAATTACAAACAGAATTATAATAAATTACAATAAGTATATGTATATATTAAGTAAAGCTATAAGTTCTTGTTCAAAATATAAATCAAATAATATAAATTTTATACCAATGAACAAAAGTTCCAAGCGAATTCTATGAACCAAAACTGCAACAGAGTTGCCAACTATGATATACATTTATTTATAGAATAACTATATTATATATAATAGTTTATTTGAGTATTCAGATTTTTGCCAATAATAGTTTAGGTGCCATAACAAAAAACAAAAAAAAACCGAACCAGTTCAGTTCATATGTGACCGGAACCAGTGAAGCAAACCTCCAACTATAATTTAAGCGCTTTTCATTGCTTTTTCTGTTTGTTGTGGCAGCAGTCAACCAACTGTGCAATTTCAACTTGATAAACTCCAACAACAACAACAACAATAACAGCAGCAGCAACAACACCTACATCACCAACAACAATAACAACAACAACGCGACTCATTCATTGCTTTGCACAGCAACAACAAAAGAAACTGCAAAAAAAAACTGTACGCTGAGTTTCAACAGCTGTAGGAAGTTGCTTTATATCGCATATTGTGTGATTTAGCAATGACTCTGTGTATATATGTGTGTGTGTATGTGTGTGTATGTGTATGTGTGTGTATGTGTACGTATCAGTGCCTATAAGTGTACCGATTCGTCTGCTCCACTGCGCTGACGCTGCCCAACGAAGCTTAGCTTAAGCGAAATGACCCCTAGGATTCAACCTTCAAAGTCAGTTTAAAAACGCTTGCAATGCGTTGAGTTCCAATAAGAAATGTAATCTTATTAGACTTACTTATTTATCTTAGTTTTTCTTCATAACATTAAATGTACAATATGTCAATTTCTGGCAAATTGTTTTCCTTTTTGTAGATCAAAAAAAAAGTTTTACCTTAAACTCTGTACAAAATGTTTTCCAATTGGAATCTGTTTGAAATTAATAACTGTCAGTTGCTGCTTTTAATTTTTAATATACTCTTAAGAAATACTAATGATCATTGACTTTGGTATCCAACCAAACCAATAAAACCCAACCCCAACCCCAACCCCAACCCCAATACCCAACCTTAAAGCAATTCCCATGCAGTGGCCATGCGCTGGCAATGTGCTGCCCAAAATTTGGTTTTCTTTTCATTTTTTTTTTTTTTTTGTTTTGAGTATCGACAAGTCGAAAAATGAGCTTGCAACAGGCATATGGCACATGTGGCTCAGCTGTTTGCAATTACAGTTGAGTTTTGGATGTGGATGTGGATGTGGATGTGGCAAAGGAAAGGCAACAGATACAAATCAAAGGCATTGCATGATTGCGTAACAAGCAAACAGCTAGAAAGAGAAAGCGATGAGCTAAAGATAGAGACTGAGTGATGGTGAGAGAGAGAGAGAGAGAGAGAGAGAGAGGTGCTGTTAGTGCATCAAACGTATTTCAGGTGCTGATTATCAACATTTGCCGGAACTAAGCGACTTCCGTTCAATCGCATGTTGCTGGTACTGGGAATGGTACGCCCCATCCTTAAACCCCTTTCATTTCAGCTCCCAGAAGAAGCGCCAACTGCATTGACAAACAACACGTGTGGTTCTATAAAAATGTAAGAGTGTATACATATATACATATATATATATATATATATATATATTTGTATATATGTGTGTGGGGCAGGCAATGGCAATCAATGTAATGTTTATGCTGACGCTCGCCTTGCCGGCTGCTCATCACCCGGGCAGCAACAGCTCTACACCTCTTCACAGCTCTTTACATCTCATCACAGACTCAGCTACCAGTAGTTTCCTCTCCCCCCCTTCGAGCACTCTACTGTTACACCTCATGCAGCATATGTATGTATAGTGCCTTAGTCTTAAGTCAGTCAGCCGCAAATTGCATTCAATTATGTTGCATGCTGCTCCCGTTTTTATGGACCGTTGCTGACGTGTCCCCGTTGCTGTTAGCTACTAGCTGCTAGCTGGTTGCTGTTAGCTGATTGTTGGTAGCTAGTAGCTGGTTGTTGGTTGTTGGTTGTCGGTTGTCGGTAGCTGGTTGTTGGTAGTAGCTGTTTGCTGTGGCATGTTCGTGTTGATGATCTGTGCGACTGATCAACGTATTTATCTGGCAAGTTGCAACTGCAATTGCTGCTTCAACTGCGACTGCGTTCTCGACATCTACAAGGAGGCAAATATTGTATCTTTGTTTGTTGTTGTTCTTCTTCTTCTTCTTCTTCTTCTTCATCATCTTATTCTTGTGATTGTTGTCGTTGTTGGTTTTTTTTTATGACTTTGATTTTAATCATTGGTTTCAGCATTAAAATGTTCCATTATGCTCGCCGCCCAAGAACTGCCAGCAAATTGCTTGCGGAAGTCTGCCACGCCTACTAAAATACTGCAGCAAAGACCAAAGGCTGCACCACAGTAGACTGTAGAAACAGAACCTCAAAAACAAAGAACAAGACAAAAATGATGAGATTGCGATTAAGTTACTCAACGCATCGCATCATCGTCAACGTTTGCCAGGCTTCAGCTGCGTGCAAATTTGTTCTTTTAAAAACAAACTAAAGTGAAAATTATGTCAAACCTGTTGAAAAGAGAGCAAGCGAAAGAGAGAGACAGAGACAGAGAGAGAGAGAAAGACAAAGAACGAGCAAAAGAATGATGGGTACGATCTCCATATGTTATCTCAGCATCAACAGCATCAGCAACAGTTGAAGCAGCATCAGCGTCAGGAACACGGAATTGAGTAATTTGTTGCAAAGACAATTAGATGCAACAGATTGTTGACTAAGTGACTGAAACGTTTACAGTTGAGTTTTGTCGTTAAGCATACAAGCTGCATACAATATATGTATGAAGACATCTTGGTAACAGATGGACAAAGCCGGACGAACAAACAAACAGACAGACAGACAGACAGACAGACAGACAGACAGAGAGACAAAGATACAGAGTAAAGTGCTGACAACCTGAACAGAATGAGTTCAAATGAGTTCAGTGGGCAAAGACATTGCCACAAAACAACTGGGAAAAAAAAATCAAAATAAAATTAAGAAAAGAAAAAAAAAAAAAAAAGAAAAAGCCCTCGTCACACATCTCATAATTTCCAGCCAATTATGCGAAAATTGCGAGCTTTGCGGCCAGGCCAAAACAAACAGACCTTGGGCCAAGTTAATGACATTGAATGGGGTCAGAGCAGCTGTAACCAAAGCATGCGAGCCACATCCAACAAACCCAACAACACGTATCTATATATATATATATATATATATATAGATATATGTTAAGGTAAGATAAAAATGTTAAAATTTAACTGCTGCTGAAAGCAAATCTTCAACTGAAGAATTGATTACGAACACCCAAGCAACTCTGGGTGTCATTTCATTCTTTTGGCATTAAGAGCAATTATTATAATGCATGTTCTTTCGTATACTTAGAGATTTGCTTCTTTGTGTTCTTCTGTTGTAGATTCTACAGCTGTTTAACACAGCTGCTGAGCTTAATGCGAAATTTAGATCTTCATCTCCTTGCTAACTATTCAACTATTCAATGATCATCTCCTAATTCTCTTCTGTAATGATATTTATTTTAAGCAAATCTTTTTTTTTTAAATCTTTTAGTTTCAATTAAATATTTAGAAGAAATCTCATCACAAGGGAATCTTAAGCTTAGTAACTTTTGTTCAATTATACCAAAAAAGATATATATATATAAATATATTTAATACATATTTTAGAAATGTTAAAAGGAATCTGGACAATCAATTGGATATGACTTAATTATGATCACATTCTTTGATTATCGATTCTAGACTCAATACAAACTTGTAATATACCTTCATAAAAACTATATATATATATATATATATATATATATATATATATATGATTATAGAGTATATAATAGAGTCTGTAGAATCATAGACTATAAGCAATAATAGACTTTATACGATCATAGAATATACAATCAGCGACTCTAAAGTGACTAACATAGATTGCAGACGATCATAGATAGTAGATGATTTGAATTGCATACGATGGGATAGTATATACGATATACGATTATAGAGTCTTTACAATCATAAATCGTAAACATCATAATCATAAATTATATAGAATATATTGCAATCATAGAGGATATACGATCACTTTGTCTAAGTTAAATATTTAATCGATATTTCCTACGGCCAAAGAGCATAAAAGATCAGAGTTTCTATATTACAATAGAGAGAGATTTTAGGCGATCATAAATTAGTTAGGATCATAGATTTTATTTAACTATGGAGTCTACACGATCAAAGTTTTTATATGATCATAGAATCTAATTGATGACAAATTTTATATGAGAAAGAAAAGAGAAATAAATACGATCAAACAATCCTGGAGTCTATCACATGTTGTAAACGATCGTAGAGTGCAAGCAATCCTATATTCTATATGAACAGATTGTACACGATTATAGATGTACTATAGTCTATGCGATCATTAAATACATACGATCATTGACTATGTACCATCACAGATTGTATAGAATCCTAGAGACTATAATAGATGGTATACGATCAATCAGAGTGTCTATAAGATTGTATAAAGCATATATACGATTGTATAGTCTATGCTATCATAGACTGTATACTATCATAGATTGTATATGATCGTAAGTCTATTATATAGATTGTATATGATTGTTAAATCTTTACGATCATATGGTCTTTACTATTACAGAGTCTATATGATCATAAAGCTTACACGATCATAGCGTCAATAAGATCATATAAAGCAAACGTTGATCAGGCTGTAAGCGCGTTGTAAAAGCTATAGTTTTAACTTTAAGTCGATATCTGCTATATAAACATATTACCAGCTGCTGTTATTGGTAATGAAATGACAACTAAATATATATATTGAATAGAATATAATATAACTATATATAAGTGTATATTCTTAGTATAATAGTAGTGATCTTCAGTTGAATTCCATATTTAGTATATCAGATAATTATGTCTATACTGTTTATATGGTAAGAGCATATTATATTTCCATATTACTAACAATTTGTGTTACTTCTTTTAACTCAACTTGTGGTAACACATTGAATAGTAGTTGTAGTAGTGTCTGACAGCCTGTTGACTAGCCCAGAGTTGAGATTAGTTTAATGTGAGAGACAGAGAGAAGATGATTAAGGGAAAGAGTGAGGTAAAAGGGTGATGAGCATGTGGCAATGTCTTCACTATCGTCACTCTTGGCTAACTGACTGACTATACGCAAACACGTGCATATCAAAATGTATACGTTATAATTGGTTTGTCAGGCGGCAAGTACTACCAGCTAACCGGCTAACTGGCTAACCATGCCAGCTGTGCGGAACTTGGTCGAAAGTCTTACAAAATAAAAAAAAAAAAAAACCAACGTCCAAAAGATGCTAAGTGAATTAATACTATAATGCAGCTAGTACAACTGCTCTTCTTCTTGATGATTATGATAATGATGATGATGATGATTATGATGATAATTATGATGATGATGATGATGGTGATAATGGTGATGGTGGTAATGTTGAGACAACCCCAGACTTAAACTCAGACTAAGACTGAGACTGAGACTCAGACCCAGACCCAGACCCTGACTTTTGAGTGTCTGCTTGGCTGGTTGTGTGGCAGGCTGATGATTCTATTTATTACATGGCCAGCAATTTGCAATTCCTTATTTTTTTCGCGTTTTAATTATTTGGCGTTGCCGTTAGTTTTAATAAAGTTGCTAACTGTTAAAAGACGTGACTGGAAAATGTGCACCGTTTTAATTCCGTTGCTCAGTAAACGGCGAAAAAAAAAAAGAAATGAGCATTTAATTTACAGCGAAAGTGTCGGCGTCTATTGCTCCTGCCAGCCAATGTATACTACTACCAACTAGTATATATATATACTATATATATATATATATATATATATATATGTATGTATGTATGTACAGGATCATGAGTACAACAAAATTCTTACACGCAAGCCAACAAGCAGAGAGTTGGACGACAGCTGAAAATTTGCTGCGTTAACACCCATTTTCATTTCAATTTTTCAGGCAAATCGCGAAATTTCATGCGAAATATATATATATATATATATACATTTTGTTTTTGTTTTTTTTTTATCACGCAAGGCATTTTATGATAAGGATCAGCCATAGCCATAGTATCCATATACCTAGCTAGTGTGGTTGACTCACTGATACTGATGCTCAGATCGATGATCGTTGCTCACTGATAAGTGGCAATAATGATGACGCCCCATAACAAAAGAAAAAAGCAAAACAAAAGGCAGAAAAAGACAGTCAAAAAAGAAAGAAAAACAGGACACATCTGAGGTAGACATAGCGTTTGCCTTATCTTTAGTTGGTCATCAACAGGAACTCTGAACGCATTCCAAACGCAATGGAAACAGCTTCCAGGCGAGTCAGCGCCTCGACTCGATACACCAGCACAAGAAAGTGGGCGTTCACTTGGTAGGGTATATATACATATATGTATATACTGGAAAACACTATAAAACTGGACAACACTGGACATACACAGGCACACAGGCAACAAGTGCCAAGTGTTTGCGCCAAGCGTTGATTGCACTTATCGCTGGCGCGATCGGCTGCAGGCTGCACAGCTGCATGTGGCGTGAATTGCATGCGTAGATGCAACCTAAGAGATTTCTTGCTTCTTGCTTGTTGCTTATTGCTGTTGCTGTTGCAGCATTACTTGCACGCTTGCGTGTTCCTCACGATCTTAAAATGTTTATAACAAAAAAAACGAAGCAAAAAAAAAAAAAACAAAAACAAAAAAAAACAAAAACAAAACAGAGCAAAGCAAACAAGTGATGAATGTCCGTGTTATGCGATCTAATGATCTAGAAATGAAGTTAATAAATCGTTTAACCAGATGGCACAGCGCCAGCTAGAATAGCTCATCCTCTGCTGTTACCCCACAAAACTCTTCTTCTGCATACTATGTATATACAAATATATATATATATATTTACAACAGTGTATGTGTATGCGTGTGTGTGTGTGTTTTTGTTAAGTGGAACAGTTTGCGGATGCTTGTTTTATGGCCTGTTCGCCAAGCGACCACCGGGCCAACTCAAACTAAAACTCAAACTCAAACTGAAGCCAAGCAACAAACGCAGTTACAGTTGAAGAGGGAACGATGGAATGGTGTGGGGAGGGAAGGGGAGGGGGAAATATACGTAATTTGCATAACTACTGTGCTTATAACTCTGTACATAACAAATTACAACAATTTCGTTTGCGCACATACCACAAATACAGACAACATACAGCAGCAGCAGAAAAGAAAGACAGCGAAAGCGAGAGAGAGAGAGAAAGAGTAAGAGTGTAGAGAAAGAAGTAACTGTGAAAATAAGAAATTATAAACGAAGTTTTAATACTCTTCTTGCCCATCACAAAAAAAAAGGTACTTAAAACTCAAAAATCTTAATGCTGCAATTTCTTTGCAAATTGCGCGCAAGTTTCAGCTGCAAGTTTTAGCAATTACTTTGACAATAACTTTATATATACAATTTAACATTCATTGGCCTACTTCAAATACAACTTTAAACATATATAACAGTATTATATATATATATATATATATATATATATATATATATATATATAGTCTTGCATATAGTCAACCGATGTAACATCTTACAACGTTATATATATATAATTCCTCCCTAAAGTTGCGTTACACATTGCAATACTCAGAAAGTAGCACCTCCCCTCTGTACTAGAGTATATTGCGACAATTTGCAAATATATTTTACCTGCCGCCACATAACAGTAAACTGTAGCAAGCAGCTAAACAGCTAACAAGGCCAGGGAAACATGCCACCAATCAGATCTTTTTACACACATACACACACACACACAGAGCGGGAGACACATTTATAGGTCATTAAGAAGAAGAAAAGAACTAGCATTTATTTTTATATTATTATTATTTTTATTCTTCTATAATAATTTATTTAAATTTTATATAATTTTTTTTTTTTTCAAGCTTAAATTAAAATTTTAAGCAATATGAAATTAAATACAAATAAAATTTCGAAAATAATTTTATATTTTACGCTATAATTAAGTAAAAGCATAAAAATAGGCAGTTATTGAGTGGTTGTTGTTTTGTTTTGTTTTGTTTTTGTTTTTGTATATTATAATTAAAAGTGTGAACTTAAAATCTAAACTATTAATTATAATTAATTGGGAATTATAGCTGCAAAGAGAAACAAAAAATATATTTAATTAATAACAAATAAATTCCAAGAAATAATTATAATATTAATTAATAACTTACCTAGTTTATAGAAAAATATATGTATATTTATGCATGATAAATTAATTTATTGATTAAAACCCAAAGGACCTTTTGTAGACGTTAACTGCAAATGCAAAAAAAAATATAAAAATAAACATTAAAATATTTGCAATTTTTTATTAAAAAAAAAAAATATTTAAAAAATTTTTATATCAGTTATAAATTTACAATCAAATTATTTCATTAGTCTAACATATGTAAATAAATCATCATGATAGTATAGTATATATAGTATAGTATAGTATATATAGTATATATAGTATAGTATAGTATATATAGTATAGTATATATAGTATAGTATATATAGTATAGTATATATAGTATAGTATAGTATATATAGTATAGTATAGTATATATAGTATAGTATAGTATATATAGTATAGTATATATAGTATAGTATATATACTATATTATAGTATATATACTATATTATAGTATATATAGTATATATATGTATAGTATATATAGTATAGTATATATACTATATTATAGTATATATAGTATATATATGTATAGTATATATACTATATTATAGTATATATAGTATATATATGTATAGTATATATAGTATAGTATATATACTATATTATAGTATATATAGTATATATATGTATAGTATATATAGTATAGTATATATATGTATAGTCGTAGCTGTCTCTGTCTCAGTCTTAGTTTTAATCTCAAGTTCAGTTATCAGCCCCAAATGTCAGCACACTATAAACTTGTATTTGAAGTAGGCCAATGAATGTTAAATTGTATATATAAAGTTATTGTCAAAGTAATTGCTAAAACTTGCAGCTGAAACTTGCGCGCAATTTGCAAAGAAATTGCAGCATTAAGATTTTTGAGTTTTAAGTACCTTTTTTTTTGTGATGGGCAAGAAGAGTATTAAAACTTCGTTTATAATTTCTTATTTTCACAGTTACTTCTTTCTCTACACTCTTACTCTTTCTCTCTCTCTCTCGCTCTCGCTGTCTTTCTTTTCTGCTGCTGCTGTATGTTGCCTGTATTTGTGGTATGTGCGCAAACGAAATTGTTGTAATTTGTTATGTACCAGAGTTATAAGCACAGTAGTTATGCAAATTACGTATATTCCCCCTCCCCTCCCTCCCCCTCCCCGCCCCACACCATTCCATCGTTCCCTCTTCAACTGTAACTGCGTTTGTTGCTTGGCTTCAGTTTGAGTTTGAGTTTTAGTTTGAGTTGGCCCGGTGGTCGCTTGGCGAACAGGCCATAAAACAAGCATCCGCAAACTGTTCCACTTAACAAAAACACACACACACACGCATACACATACACTGTTGTAAATATATATATATATTTGTATATACATAGTATGTAGAAGAAGAGTTTTGTGGGGTAACAGCAGAGGATGAGCTATTCTAGCTGGCGCTGTGCCATCTGGTTAAACGATTTATTAACTTCATTTCTAGATCATTAGATCGCATAACACGGACATTCATCACTTGTTTGCTTTGCTCTGTTTTGTTTTTGTTTTTTTTTGTTTTTGTTTTTTTTTTTTTTGCTTCGTTTTTTTTGCTATAAACATTTTAAGATCGTGAGGAACACGCAAGCGTGCAAGTAATGCTGCAACAGCAACAGCAATAAGCAACAAGCAAGAAGCAAGAAGCAAGAAATCTCTAGGTTGCATCTACGCATGCAATTCACGCCACATGCAGCTGTGCAGCCTGCAGCCGATCGCGCCAGCGATAAGTGCAATCAACGCTTGGCGCAAACACTTGGCACTTGTTGCCTGTGTGCCTGTGTATGTCCAGTGTTGTCCAGTTTTATAGTGTTTTCCAGTATATACATATATGTATATATACCCTACCAAGTGAACGCCCACTTTCTTGTGCTGGTGTATCGAGTCGAGGCGCTGACTCGCCTGGAAGCTGTTTCCATTGCGTTTGGAATGCGTTCAGAGTTCCTGTTGATGACCGGCTAAAGATAAGGCAAACGCTATGTCTACCTCAGATGTGTCCTGTTTTTCTTTCTTTTTTGACTGTCTTTTTCTGCCTTTTGTTTTGCTTTTTTGTTTTGTTATGGGGCGTCATCATTATTGCCACTTATCAGTGAGCAACGATCATCGATCTGAGCATCAGTATCAGTGAGTCAACCACACTAGCTAGGTATATGGATACTATGGCTATGGCTGATCCTTATCATAAAATGCCTTGCGTGATAAAAAAAAAAAAAAAAAAATGTATATATATATATATATATATTTCGCATGAAATTTCGCGATTTGCCTGAAAAATTGAAATGAAAATGGGTGTTAACGCAGCAAATTTTCAGCTGTCGTCCAACTCTCTGCTTGTTGGCTTGCGTGTAAGAATTTTGTTGTACTCATGATCCTGTACATACATACATACTATATATATATATATATATATATATATAGTATATATATATACTAGTTGGTAGTAGTATACATTGGCTGGCAGGAGCAATAGACGCCGACACTTTCGCTGTAAATTAAATGCTCATTTCTTTTTTTTTTTTCGCCGTTTACTGAGCAACGGAATTAAAACGGTGCACATTTTCCAGTCACGTCTTTTAACAGTTAGCAACTTTATTAAAACTAACGGCAACGCCAAATAATTAAAACGCGAAAAAAATAAGGAATTGCAAATTGCTGGCCATGTAATAAATAGAATCATCAGCCTGCCACACAACCAGCCAAGCAGACACTCAAAAGTCAGGGTCTGGGTCTGGGTCTGAGTCTCAGTCTCAGTCTTAGTCTGAGTTTAAGTCTGGGGTTGTCTCAACATTACCACCATCACCATTATCACCATCATCATCATCATCATAATTATCATCATAATCATCATCATCATCATTATCATAATCATCAAGAAGAAGAGCAGTTGTACTAGCTGCATTATAGTATTAATTCACTTAGCATCTTTTGGACGTTGGTTTTTTTTTTTTTTTATTTTGTAAGACTTTCGACCAAGTTCCGCACAGCTGGCATGGTTAGCCAGTTAGCCGGTTAGCTGGTAGTACTTGCCGCCTGACAAACCAATTATAACGTATACATTTTGATATGCACGTGTTTGCGTATAGTCAGTCAGTTAGCCAAGAGTGACGATAGTGAAGACATTGCCACATGCTCATCACCCTTTTACCTCACTCTTTCCCTTAATCATCTTCTCTCTGTCTCTCACATTAAACTAATCTCAACTCTGGGCTAGTCAACAGGCTGTCAGACACTACTACAACTACTATTCAATGTGTTACCACAAGTTGAGTTAAAAGAAGTAACACAAATTGTTAGTAATATGGAAATATAATATGCTCTTACCATATAAACAGTATAGACATAATTATCTGATATACTAAATATGGAATTCAACTGAAGATCACTACTATTATACTAAGAATATACACTTATATATAGTTATATTATATTCTATTCAATATATATATTTAGTTGTCATTTCATTACCAATAACAGCAGCTGGTAATATGTTTATATAGCAGATATCGACTTAAAGTTAAAACTATAGCTTTTACAACGCGCTTACAGCCTGATCAACGTTTGCTTTATATGATCTTATTGACGCTATGATCGTGTAAGCTTTATGATCATATAGACTCTGTAATAGTAAAGACCATATGATCGTAAAGATTTAACAATCATATACAATCTATATAATAGACTTACGATCATATACAATCTATGATAGTATACAGTCTATGATAGCATAGACTATACAATCGTATATATGCTTTATACAATCTTATAGACACTCTGATTGATCGTATACCATCTATTATAGTCTCTAGGATTCTATACAATCTGTGATGGTACATAGTCAATGATCGTATGTATTTAATGATCGCATAGACTATAGTACATCTATAATCGTGTACAATCTGTTCATATAGAATATAGGATTGCTTGCACTCTACGATCGTTTACAACATGTGATAGACTCCAGGATTGTTTGATCGTATTTATTTCTCTTTTCTTTCTCATATGAAATTTGTCATCGATTAGATTCTATGATCATATACAAACTTTGATCGTGTAGACTCCATAGTTAAATAAAATCTATGATCCTAACTAATTTATGATCGCCTAAAATCTCTCTCTATTGTAATATAGAAACTCTGATCTTTTATGCTCTTTGGCCGTAGGAAATATCGATTAAATATTTAACTTAGACAAAGTGATCGTATACCCTCTATGATTGCAATATATTCTATATAATTTATGATTATGATGTTTACGATTTATGATTGTAAAGACTCTATAATCGTATATCGTATATACTATCCCATCGTATGCAATTCAAATCATCTACTATCTATGATCGTCTGCAATCTATGTTAGTCTCTTTAGAGTCGCTGATTGTATATTCTATGATCGTATAAAGTCTATTATTGCTTATAGTCTATGATTCTACAGACTCTATTATATACTCTATAATCATATATATATATATATATATATATATATATATATATATAGTTTTTATGAAGGTATATTACAAGTTTGTGTTGAGTCTAGAATCGATAATCAAAGAATGTGATCATAATTAAGTCATATCCAATTGATTGTCCAGATTCCTTTTAACATTTCTAAAATATGTATTAAATATATTTATATATATATATCTTTTTTGGTATAATTGAACAAAAGTTACTAAGCTTAAGATTCCCTTGTGATGAGATTTCTTCTAAATATTTAATTGAAACTAAAAGATTTAAAAAAAAAAGATTTGCTTAAAATAAATATCATTACAGAAGAGAATTAGGAGATGATCATTGAATAGTTGAATAGTTAGCAAGGAGATGAAGATCTAAATTTCGCATTAAGCTCAGCAGCTGTGTTAAACAGCTGTAGAATCTACAACAGAAGAACACAAAGAAGCAAATCTCTAAGTATACGAAAGAACATGCATTATAATAATTGCTCTTAATGCCAAAAGAATGAAATGACACCCAGAGTTGCTTGGGTGTTCGTAATCAATTCTTCAGTTGAAGATTTGCTTTCAGCAGCAGTTAAATTTTAACATTTTTATCTTACCTTAACATATATCTATATATATATATATATATATATATAGATACGTGTTGTTGGGTTTGTTGGATGTGGCTTGCATGCTTTGGTTACAGCTGCTCTGACCCCATTCAATGTCATTAACTTGGCCCAAGGTCTGTTTGTTTTGGCCTGGCCGCAAAGCTCGCAATTTTCGCATAATTGGCTGGAAATTATGAGATGTGTGACGAGGGCTTTTTCTTTTTTTTTTTTTTTTCTTTTCTTAATTTTATTTTGATTTTTTTTTCCCAGTTGTTTTGTGGCAATGTCTTTGCCCACTGAACTCATTTGAACTCATTCTGTTCAGGTTGTCAGCACTTTACTCTGTATCTTTGTCTCTCTGTCTGTCTGTCTGTCTGTCTGTCTGTCTGTCTGTTTGTTTGTTCGTCCGGCTTTGTCCATCTGTTACCAAGATGTCTTCATACATATATTGTATGCAGCTTGTATGCTTAACGACAAAACTCAACTGTAAACGTTTCAGTCACTTAGTCAACAATCTGTTGCATCTAATTGTCTTTGCAACAAATTACTCAATTCCGTGTTCCTGACGCTGATGCTGCTTCAACTGTTGCTGATGCTGTTGATGCTGAGATAACATATGGAGATCGTACCCATCATTCTTTTGCTCGTTCTTTGTCTTTCTCTCTCTCTCTCGTCTCTGTCTCTCTCTTTCGCTTGCTCTCTTTTCAACAGGTTTGACATAATTTTCACTTTAGTTTGTTTTTAAAAGAACAAATTTGCACGCAGCTGAAGCCTGGCAAACGTTGACGATGATGCGATGCGTTGAGTAACTTAATCGCAATCTCATCATTTTTGTCTTGTTCTTTGTTTTTGAGGTTCTGTTTCTACAGTCTACTGTGGTGCAGCCTTTGGTCTTTGCTGCAGTATTTTAGTAGGCGTGGCAGACTTCCGCAAGCAATTTGCTGGCAGTTCTTGGGCGGCGAGCATAATGGAACATTTTAATGCTGAAACCAATGATTAAAATCAAAGTCATAAAAAAAAAACCAACAACGACAACAATCACAAGAATAAGATGATGATGAAGAAGAAGAAGAACAACAACAACAAACAAAGATACAACATTTGCCTCCTTGTAGATGTCGAGAACGCAGTCGCAGTTGAAGCAGCAATTGCAGTTGCAACTTGCCAGATAAATACGTTGATCAGTCGCACAGATCATCAACACGAACATGCCACAGCAAACAGCTACTACCAACAACCAGCTACCGACAACCGACAACCAACAACCAACAACCAGCTACTAGCTACCAACAATCAGCTAACAGCAACCAGCTAGCAGCTAGTAGCTAACAGCAACGGGGACACGTCAGCAACGGTCCATAAAAACGGGAGCAGCATGCAACATAATTGAATGCAATTTGCGGCTGACTGACTTAAGACTAAGGCACTATACATACATATGCTGCATGAGGTGTAACAGTAGAGTGCTCGAAGGGGGGGAGAGGAAACTACTGGTAGCTGAGTCTGTGATGAGATGTAAAGAGCTGTGAAGAGGTGTAGAGCTGTTGCTGCCCGGGTGATGAGCAGCCGGCAAGGCGAGCGTCAGCATAAACATTACATTGATTGCCATTGCCTGCCCCACACACATATACACAAATATATATACATATATATATATATATATATATATATATGTATATATGTATACAATCTTACATTTTTATAGAACCACACGTGTTGTTTGTCAATGCAGTTGGCGCTTCTTCTGGGAGCTGAAATGAAAGGGGTTTAAGGATGGGGCGTACCATTCCCAGTACCAGCAACATGCGATTGAACGGAAGTCGCTTAGTTCCGGCAAATGTTGATAATCAGCACCTGAAATACGTTTGATGCACTAATAGCACCTCTCTCTCTCTCTCTCTCTCTCTCACTATCACTCAGTCTCTATCTTTAGCTCATCGCTTTCTCTTTCTAGCTGTTTGCTTGTTACGCAATCATGCAATGCCTTTGATTTGTATCTGTTGCCTTTCCTTTGCCACATCCACATCCACATCCACATCCAAAACTCAACTGTAATTGCAAACAGCTGAGCCACATGTGCCATATGCCTGTTGCAAGCTCATTTTTCGACTTGTCGATACTCAAAACAAAAAAAAAAAAAAAATGAAAAGAAAACCAAATTTTGGGCAGCACATTGCCAGCGCATGGCCACTGCATGGGAATTGCTTTAAGGTTGGGTATTGGGGTTGGGGTTGGGGTTGGGGTTGGGTTTTATTGGTTTGGTTGGATACCAAAGTCAATGATCATTAGTATTTCTTAAGAGTATATTAAAAATTAAAAGCAGCAACTGACAGTTATTAATTTCAAACAGATTCCAATTGGAAAACATTTTGTACAGAGTTTAAGGTAAAACTTTTTTTTTGATCTACAAAAAGGAAAACAATTTGCCAGAAATTGACATATTGTACATTTAATGTTATGAAGAAAAACTAAGATAAATAAGTAAGTCTAATAAGATTACATTTCTTATTGGAACTCAACGCATTGCAAGCGTTTTTAAACTGACTTTGAAGGTTGAATCCTAGGGGTCATTTCGCTTAAGCTAAGCTTCGTTGGGCAGCGTCAGCGCAGTGGAGCAGACGAATCGGTACACTTATAGGCACTGATACGTACACATACACACACATACACATACACACACATACACACACACATATATACACAGAGTCATTGCTAAATCACACAATATGCGATATAAAGCAACTTCCTACAGCTGTTGAAACTCAGCGTACAGTTTTTTTTTGCAGTTTCTTTTGTTGTTGCTGTGCAAAGCAATGAATGAGTCGCGTTGTTGTTGTTATTGTTGTTGGTGATGTAGGTGTTGTTGCTGCTGCTGTTATTGTTGTTGTTGTTGTTGGAGTTTATCAAGTTGAAATTGCACAGTTGGTTGACTGCTGCCACAACAAACAGAAAAAGCAATGAAAAGCGCTTAAATTATAGTTGGAGGTTTGCTTCACTGGTTCCGGTCACATATGAACTGAACTGGTTCGGTTTTTTTTTGTTTTTTGTTATGGCACCTAAACTATTATTGGCAAAAATCTGAATACTCAAATAAACTATTATATATAATATAGTTATTCTATAAATAAATGTATATCATAGTTGGCAACTCTGTTGCAGTTTTGGTTCATAGAATTCGCTTGGAACTTTTGTTCATTGGTATAAAATTTATATTATTTGATTTATATTTTGAACAAGAACTTATAGCTTTACTTAATATATACATATACTTATTATAATTTATTATAATTCTGTTTGTAATTATTTTTTTTAATTTTGTTCCTGTTGCGATTTGTTTAAAATTTAAGTAAATCACTTAAAATGCTTCTGACTTAAAACAGATAATCTAAACTTTAAGTCAATCTTTTAATTTATGTTTATATATAAGAAATTTAATATATATTTATATGTATATAATGTGTGTGTGTGTGTGTGTGTGTGTGTATGCTAATATCTTAGCTTCCTGTTCCGGTACAGTTTAAGTTTTATAATTTTATTTGATTTCATTTTTTATTTGTTATTTCTTATTTCTTGAATCGAATTGCTTCAAGTGTTTCACTTGAAGGAGGCTCAAAATCATATCCCAACCCTGAGGCAATCGTTTCACTGTCAGACAGCAACGCACAAGGCAAACAAGCGGCCAACTGTGGGTCTGTCCACGGTATGCGTTGGATTGGTGGCAAACGAGGGGTGCAATTGGGCAGCTGTTGTTTATAGCAAATCGCTCATACGCCTCGTTGTGCGACCAAGCGTTGCAAATAGTTTGTCATGCAATTGTATGCGTTTGTTTGTGTTTGTGTGTATGCATATGCATATCTAAATGTGTGTATGTGTTTATGCATGTATGTGTGTGCGTGATCAGTCAGCTCACCCACACAACGACAATTCAAGTGCAGCGCTCATCAATAAAGTGAAATTTTTGTTGAATTTGGCGGCTGGCGGTTGGCGGTTGGCAGTTGGCAGTTGTCGGCTGCTTTTGGGGCGTGCAGCCTTGTGTTTGTTGTTGTTGTTGTTGTTTTTATTGTTGCTGTGCTTTGATGGATACATATGCTATATATTTATATATATATATATATATATATATATATATGTATAGATATGTAGTTGTATGTTTGTATTGCAAGTATTATGTGTACGACAAGCAACAAACAAGCCGAGGCAGCTGAGGCAGCAACCGGACGCACGTGTTCATTTTCATTTGGCGCAGAGAACCCAACGATAAACAGCCGCAGTCGTAACAGCAACAACAGCAAAAACAGCAACAACAACAACAACAACAACAACTGAACACCAGAATCTTTATAGACGATGACGAAGACAACAACGGAGAAGAATACGTAGAGGGAGATGTAGACGACGTTGATGACGACCAACTGCGGAAATTATTCATTCAAGCGCTGCTGCTGCTGTTGCTGCTGTTGTTGCTATTGCTGCTGTTGGAGCAGCTTGAAGCTGCTGGAGCTACTGCTGCTGCTGGTTGACTTGACTTAGCTTGGCTTGGTTGCTTCTGCCTGCCAACGATATATTTCAATGCTGATGAACGCCAAACAGCAGCAACAGAAGAAGCAGTGTAGCATATAAAAAAGTAAAAATGAAACAACAACAAAAGCAAATTTGAAATTTATACAAATTGCAAGCGGGCAGCGGAACAACACAATAGCCAAAGCTCTTGGCAAATGCGGGGGCAGCAGCTCAATGTACAACTGCTCGTTGGAGCAGCAGCAGCAGCAGCAGCAGCAATAGCTGTAGTCGTCTCCCGCAGCAGTCAAAAGCCACCCAAGCAGCGCCAACAACATGTCCGGCAGCAGCAGCAACAAAAACAATTATAACAATAACAACCACATGCTCAGCTGTCCATCAAAATGGCAGCGAAGCGCAACAAAAAAGAAAAAAAAAAAGAAAAAATATAATAAAACACAAAAAAAAGAAACAAATCTAAAGCTCCAAATGATTTGTTGTATTGCTGTTGTTGTTGCATGTTTTGTTTTCATTTGATTTGAATGGCAAATGCCAAAATAATTGTCTCACATTGCATAAGAAGAGTCGTCGAAACAATGGCCAAAATGAAAGCTCAGCTTTCACCCGGCATTTGCCCTGGGATCAAAGCCCAAAAAGGCGAGTGCTGAAGTGCCAGCACAATCCATCAGCAACATTGGATCACAGATCACAATATACATAAAACAAAAGACGAAACGTAAAACAAAAACACAAACGAAAAAAAAAAACAAACTAAAAAGCCAAAAAGAAAAATAAAATAAAAGAGAAAAAACAGATGAAAAAAACAACAACCCAAAATAAAATATAACCAAAATCGACATCAGCTCACACACAGGTGTGCACAATCAATCAACATGAGATCCCATTAAAGCGGCTATAACAATGACCACGATAATCACGCAGTCACTGTCGTCGGCGACGTCGCAGTAAACTTCGACATCAGAGTTAACCCGAAGATTGCTTGGGAGACATCACAGTGTCCATTGCCACGCACTTTTGTGGTTGTGGTCCAAGTCCAACGCACAAACGCGTTGATAGCTTTGACTGGGCCCAACAGCAACACTCGCAACAACAACAACAACAACAATAGCAACCACAACAGCAACAACACGAGCAAGTTATAGTCACAGCTTGTATGACCATTTTGGTATAGAGCACAGCACCACATATACTATATACCTGTTGAGGGGTTGGGGGTGGTTCATTCCATTGTATAGACCTAGTTGATTGCTGTAACATTCCACACTTAATTAGCTGGCACTCAATGGACCCAACGGCAATGGCTCCAAGCCAAAAAAAAAAACATACCAAAATATATAAAAAAATTTTAACAAAAAACATTTTCAACTAATAATTCAAAATTTTTACCATTAATCTTTAAAAAGGGAGAAAACAAAATGTTGAGAAGAAAAATAGGTCCGAAATATTATCTCTTCATATTATTATGCTACGATCGAGTCTTCTTGGAATAACCTGCTTTATTAAATAGTTAATATTTCGGGGAATTGAAAGCATTGATTGCTGTAAAGATTTCCATATCCATTTCGCATAATTTTAATTTTATTTTATTTTCTATTTTATCGATAAATAATTAGTGCTGAGAAAGTTTTTCAATTTTCAGATTCCTTTTGATATAATAATGGGTTTATCGTATTAAGAACTGTTTTCAGTTATATAAGCTACATTCACTTGAAAAACTTCTCACTGTATGCCTCTCACTTTATGATTTTTGCTATTTGGTTGTTGCTTATCATTCCATTATTTACTTTTTAATTCTAACTGTCTTAATTTTTAATACACGCGGCTTAACTTAAAGGCTTTTGCGTTGTTCCATTTCCCTCTGTCATAAAAAGTGAGAAACACTTCTCTTTGTAAGCTTCTCTCTATTTGCTTCACGTTGTACGCTTCTCAGTGTTTGTTTTTCATTCATTTCTTTTCACTGATTACTTCGCACTTGTTGCTTCCCAGCATTCACTTATCAGTATTCTGCAGGCCTACAGTTACTTCTCATAATACGCTTCTCACTTTTTGCTTCTTTCTGATTACTTCTCGCTTTTATTTGCTAGCTAAATTCTTGTTATTCGTGTCTAAATTTTTGCTTAACACTATTTGATTCTCAGTTTTTGTTTCTCACTTTTCGCTTCTCATATTTTGCTCCTTCATTATTGCTTCTCACTTTTCGTTTCTCATTTTTTGCTTTTCCCTATTTCACACGATTTGCTTCTCATTTATTTTCTCACCTTTAGTTTTCGCTTTCTATATTTTTCTCAATATTTTCTTCTCACTTTTTGCTTCTCACTCTTTGCTTTTTAGTTTTGGCTTTTCACTTTTCGCTTTTAATTTTTTGCTTTTTAATTTTTGCTTCTCACTTTTCGCTTCTCACTATTTCACACGATTTGCTTCTCATTTATTTTCTCACCTTTTGCTTCTCAGTTTTTGCGACTCGCTCTTTGGCTCTCCCTTTTTGCTTCTCATTTTTGCTTCTGACTTTTTGCTTCTTCCTTTTTGCCTTTCACTTTTTGTTTCTTACCTTTAGCTTCGCACTTTTTGCTTCTCATCTTTTGCTTCTCACATTTTATTTTTATATATCGCTCCAACTTTTTGCTTCTGAATTTTTACTTCATACTTTTTGCTTCACGTATTCCGCTTTTCCTTGAGCCCTTACCGTTATCCTTGACCCTTGTTCGCTTCTCGATAAAAGCTTCTCGCTGTTTCCATTTCATTGAATACTTATCTTTTTACTTATCCTTCAAGATTTCAAAAGATCTAACTACCTTTTCACTATATTCAACTATAATTCTATTCGCTGAGTTATTTCTTCAAAGTCAGCGTAAAACTTATCGCTTCACACTCTTTACTTTTCTTTTTAATTTTCTTCATGCTTTTATTAGATATTCAAATAGATTTTCAATATATTTTTGCTTTGTTTTGATTTGTTGCCTATTTCCATTAGATTCCTTCATATTTTCGCCATATGAGTCCAATCAGTTAACTAGGCGTGTCACTCTCTTTTACCCATTCCCATTTAATGTATCTCCCATCCTACTGCACACACACATACACACACTCATACACACTTATACATATATACAGATAGTTTGGTGCGCTTAAGCGCTTTCAAGTCGAATATTGTCGCAACGTTGAACAATTTTAATTGGATATTTGTTGTAGACTCCAAGCTCTATGCCTCATACCACCATCAAGCCACAGCTCAGCAACGGCATCGACAAGTGTTCCGTCTGTCCAATGGCCCAACTGTATATATATATGTATATATTTGTCTGTCTGTGCAACTGTCTGTCTGTGTGTCGACTTGGTCATATTTTCTTAAAGCTAAGTAAAATTAGCATATGAATAAGTTTTGGGTGTTACATTGACTCTAAGTAATATGGAGTGTTATGTGTCTATATATGCGTGTGTGTGTGTGTATGGGTGTGTGTGTGTATATATGGTATATGTTTCTTTTGAATGGTGCGTGTGGTTTTGTGCGTCTTGGATTGTTGTTAAAGAAGGCGGCACGCATCAAAGCCGACCACACCAAGAGCCGCAACATGTGCACTTTAGCTTGAAAGCACATGAAACTGAAACTGAGCTAAAATTGGAGGTCACGTAGTTGTCCAGGCACCACGCAACGCCTTCATTTGGACGTCTCAGTTCGTATCAACTTGACTCAAGTCGACTCGAGTCGACGCGACTTGGTTTTTGCTTTGGCTCGGTGGCGCATATAAATTACACAATGCAACAACGTTCGACGCTGCTTGAAACCTAAACCCAATACCCAAAGCCAACTGCAACATCAACTGCAACAGCAAACAGCAACAACAAATAGCAAGCGGCAACAAATCGAATCGTTGCAAATGGAGAGGCAAGTGAAACCCTGTAAATGCAATGAAATGGTTTTTAACTTTTGCAATTTTTCAACAGACCGAAAAATAAAACGAAAAAAAAATTTAAACACATAAAAACAACTAAAAAATTCAAAAAAAAAAAAAAACTTTAATAAAAAATGCATAAGGCGTCGGCATGGCAATAATATTGTTTTTGATGTTTAAACAAGGTCAGCTCTTTGGTACTGGATGGCGCTGCCTTCAAAGGTCTTCAGCGGCGATGAGCAAACATAGCGCAAAGAGTCCAAAACTAAAGTTTTGGCCCCTGCGACCCCGACGGCGATCGCGACCGCGACCCGAACATCAACAGCGACCCCAACATCAACATCGACATCGACATCAACATCAACATCGACATCAACATCAACATCCACATTCACATTCACATGCATATGAAGCATATGAAAGATTCGGCATCTTGAAGCTGTGGAGAAGTAATAACCATAATGCGCCGCTTCACGCAATTTTTGAAGCTTGAATCCGCTGTTAAAGTTAGAAAGGTTTAAGGCAATCGAATATGGAATGGCTTTTGGCTTATTTACTTTACCTGTACGACCTGGGTCTGGACCATACTTTTTAATATTTTTTGTACTTGCTTTATTTTGAGCTTATGGATATTGTTTCGTTATGCTCCGCATCATTCATTCACTCATTCACTCATTCATGCATTCATTCATTCATTTGGCCCGGTCGGGGTCCGCGGCCTTTGATTGCTTTTTTGGCGCTGGGGCAAGAAGCGATTTGACATGCTTGAATTTGCATGCATTAAACATAGTGTATAGCCTATAAGTATATATATGTATATATATGAGGGACACCAGCTGGATTTGGATTTGGATCTGGATTTAGTTGTGAAATGCCTTTAAACACGTTTTAACTCTAAGACTTATACCCAAATTCAATGTGAGTAAAATGCCAATTGCCTAAAGGTTTAGAAATTCTTATGAAGAAATTTATAAGCAGTGTAGCAGATCTGTGGGAAAATATTTGTTATATACATATAATCATTATATATATACATTTTTATTTTGTATATTATTAATTAAACTATAATTAAATGATAATTATTAGTTATTAACTATAATGTTTGTTCAGTATTATTTAGCTTCTGTGCGCAATTTTTAGTTATGTTGCAGGTAGTTCAAAACAATTGCAGCAGAGTGTCCATAGAATCAAATACATATATAAATATATATATACAGTATATAGCGGTTATAAGCAAAACCTATAATGCAGAAAAATCTTTGCTTATATTCGATACTTTCTTTTAAGCAATCATGTTATAATAATAAGTTGTATTTAAATGATTATTATAAAATAAAATATTCGTTTAGAAGTTTATTTAAATTTTTATTTTTTTTATTTTTTTTTTATAATAATATTAATATTAAATATAAAATGAGATCAAAAATTTTAATATATTTATATGAACTGATTCCAAATCAACGATTTTTTATTTGTTTATACACAATATTTTCTTATACACAATAAATTTTTTGCTTTTATGAGGCTAAATTTAGTGTTAAATAGTTTTATGATGTTTAAAAATAACATAAATTTGTTTTTAACCAATATTTGCTTATAAACTGTACACCGTATAACCGATATATACTGTATATATATACTGTATATATACTTTATTAACTGACAAGGTCTTTTACTAGATCTAGACATCCGTAGCCACATCTCTCTTACTGTTTATATTAAGGTTTGCCTGTTGGTCTGTCAAATTAGCTCTCGCAACCTCTGAAGTATTATTATATTAAGAGCTAAGCATGCAACTTGTGGTAAGGGTTAAGTGTGGCAGCTATAACTATGTCATGGTCAATTTATGTGTAAGCTTTGAGGTTTTATTTAACCCTGAAACCCTTCAGGTGTCAAAGATTGCCAAAGTGCTAATTATGTATATAATTTGTAGACCAACAAAAGTTTCGTATATAGAAAGTAAAATTTATATAAATTCATCTATTTTTTTTTTTTTTCAACTTGCAGCATTTACAGCAAAAAGCAAAATTGATCAAAGGCAAAACAGAAAATCGGAAAATGGGAAAATATTGTTTGTATATATATCAATGAAGAAGTATATTGTACATTTTTATATGAACGATCAGCAGCAGTGTATCAAAAAGTATAAGTTTTATTGACTGCGGATGCAGTTCATAAACAATGCGTCGCTATAGCAGTATAAAGTATACTTCCCCCCTCCTCACCCTCCACACACCCACTGTTAACGGAACTGTTTCACTGACTATCCTATAACCCATAGGCTATAGACCATGGAATATGGAATATGCTAGTGGTCTGAGTATTGCCTGCTACGGAAGCTACAGAAGTCGCAATATGGAGCGCATCTGTTACATGTTAATGCGCACCAAAGCGAAATATTCCAACAGATACAAATATACAGATATACAATATATATATATATATATATATATTTATATACAGAGAGATAGGAAAATGAATTGTGGCGATCGCTGGGAATACTCGGAGTATTCAGTATTTGTATTTATGAAATCAAACATAAGGTACAACATTCGATCGTCTGTTGCACATTTGGCACACATGACAGCCGTATGCTCTACCAAAAGCGTATTCATTTTCATACACTCGACACGGGTTTGTTGGTTGGGGGGAGGTTAGGCAGCAAACCAAACCACACACATGCAGAAGCCCCGAGCCCCAAGCCCCAAGCCTCACGCCCCAACCCCCATCCCCACCACACTATAGTGATCGTATAGGCAGAGAGTTGGAGATGTTGGCAGGGCAAAAAAAAAAAAAAAAAAGGGAAAATTTTTACGCATTTCCAGTTAAATCGGAAGTGGAAATCACGACGAACCGACATACAGTAGTCCCGGTTCTCCCTGCATAAAGAGAGCGTGCCACGATTATCACGCTATTTCTGTCAACTCAAAGTAGGGACGAGCTGATGAAGGTGGACTTTTGGGGTGAAATAGTAGTTCCCACATGTCAGATTCAGCTGTTTAGCTTTCCATGGGACGGGGGGCCATATGAGCTGCTAATGATGCCAACGGGTTAAATGCGTTGCGATCTATTTCGAGTTTTTCTTCTTTGGTTCTTTGCTGCTGTTGCTGCTGCTGCTGCTGCTACTGTTGTTGCTGTTGCTGTTACGATTTTAGTTTTTCGTTTTTAATATTTCTTGGGGTTTTTTTTTATTCTTGTTTTTATATTTTTCCAAGTGTTGCCCAATAATTTAGCTTTGTTTATGGGTTTTTGATATTACCCACGTGTCATATTTTATGATCGCATTGGGTGTTGTTTCGTTTTTCGTTTTTCGCTTTTGGTTTTTGGTTATTCATTTTCTTATGCTTTTAATTTAAAAGTGGCAACTGAAAATATTTTGATAGCTCTTTGAGTGCTACATCAGCTCATGACCAATTTTCTAGCAGTCAAATGCGTTTTGACACAAAACTGACATTTAACTAAGCTGCCAGCCAAGTTAAGGCAAAGCTAATGCATATAACCAAAAACTATATACAACATTTAAGACAAGTGCATTGGACATTGGACAGTGGACAGTGGACATTGGACATTGGACAACAGCACGCCCATTTGATAGACACTCAAAAGGCAATGGCAACAAGTGCGTCAATAGATGCCACTGCTGCCACATAAATGGTCAACACATTTGGGTGAACAGTTGCCAGCTTAACTGTTTGCCAGCTTGCCAGTTTGCCAGCTTTTTGGCAACCCGATCCAACCATATTTGTACGCAGAGACGCTGACTTTATAAGGTCATTCGACCGATATCTGACATTTTTCGTTTCTGTTTTTGTTTCGGTGTTTTTTTTTCGTGTGCTTTTGTTTTTTTTTTGTTTTTTGTTTATGTTTTTGTATTTTTGCAACCACCTCACGTTTTCGGCCACTGCCCCAACGCGTTACATGCTGCTGTTGTACTCCAGCAGTGCCAGTTCATAATTCCTGCCTCTTGTTCCACCTTTCACTATAGACTAGTGCATATATCCATAATGAACGAGAGCGTCAAAATTTATATAGTTGTATCTCAAAACAAAACAAAAAAAAACTTTCGAAAACATTTTTTTTTGCTTTCAATTTAATAAAAAAAATTGTGAAATTCCTTCGAGTTCAACAAGGTTATCCGCCTCTGGCAATCTCCTTGAAAAAATTATGGAACTGTGACAAAATCTGAAGGAGACTCAATTTTGGGTTTCCTTTAATCTAATTAAATTATGTTGCGATAAGTTTTCGCTCTGAACTTTTGAAGATTCAATTTAATTTATTGAATTTATTTATATTATTCAATTTATGTAATATCAATAATTTATTTTATTTATTTTATTTATTTTATTTATTTTATTTATTTTATTTATTTTTGAAATTTTATTTATTTTATTTATTTTTGAAATTTTATTTATTTTATTTATTTTTGAAATTTTATTTATTTTATTTATTTTATTTATTTTATTTATTTTATTTATTTTATTTATTTTATTTATTTTATTTATTTTATTTATTTTATTTATTTTATTTATTTTATTTATTTTATTTATTTTATTTATTTTATTTATTTTATTTATTTTATTTATTTTATTTATTTTATTTATTCTATTTATTTTATTTATTTTATTTATTTTATTTATTTTATTTATTTTATTTATTTTATTTATTTTATTTATTTTATTTATTTTACTTATTTTATTTATTTTATTTATTTTATTTATTTTATTTATTTTATTTATTTTATTTATTTTATTTATTTTATTTATTTTATTTATTTTATTTATTTTATTTATTTTATTTATTTTATTTATTTTATTTATTTTATTTATTTTATTTATTTTATTTATTTTATTTATTTTATTTATTTTATTTATTTTGTTTATTTTATTTATTTTATTTATTTTATTTATTTTATTTATTTTATTTATTTTATTTATTTTATTTATTTTATTTATTTTATTTATTTTATTTATTTTATTTATTTTATTTATTTTATTTATTTTATTTATTTTACTTATTTTATTTATTTTTAGAATTTTTGAAATTTTTAGAATTTTTGAAATTTTATTTATTTTTAAAATTTTATTTATTTTTAAAATTTTATTTATTTTATTATTTTTTAATTTATTTTATTTATTTTTGAAATTTTTTTTTATTTTATTTGAAATATATAATGAATTCTATAATATTTAAATAGGTAGAGTATTCTTAGTTCGGCTTATGATTCTTCATTCTTTAATCTAAAGTCTTCAGTTTGTTTTGTTGCGGCTGCTGGTGTTGCTGCTTGGTACTGTGTGTTCGGTGTTTGGTGTTGTGGTTGGGTGTTGCAATTTCATTGCAGGTGTTTATTGTGTGTTGTGTGTTACATTGGCTAACCAAGATTTGTCACCTGCATTG